>LPNX011206279.1:251545-290214 GCA_001517045.1 Pseudotsuga menziesii | reverse complement strand
ATATATATATGTTGATTTTTATTTTTATTATTGTTATTATTATTAATGTTTGTTGTTATTATTTAAGTTTGTTACATTTTGGATATGTTTTATTGGGGGATGATGAAGCATGTAAAATTGTTGGAAAGGGTAAGGTACAGATTAAGTTAAATAATGGAACTGAATGGCTACTAAAGGATGTAAGGCACATTCCTGCTATGAAAAGAAATCTGATCTCAACAGGGCAGTTGGGAGATAGCGATTGTTTGTCTACGTTTAGAGAAACGTGGTGGAATATCACTAAAGGATAACTGGCAATAGAAAAAGGAGATAGGGTAGGTACGTTATATTTATGTCCTCATAATACTGATTATTCTATCTCTGTAGCTTCCAGAGAAACAGGTGCAGTGTTGTGGCATCATAGGCTTGGCCACATGAGTGAGAAGGGGATGCATATTCTCCACTCAAGGAAACCGATTCCATATCTAAAGCAGGTAAGTTTGGAATCCCGTGAAAACTGTGTTTATGGAAAAAATAAGAGAGTTAGATTTCTCAGGGTTGGGAAACAAAAGAAGAGTGAAAAGTTAGAGCTTGTCCATATAGATGTATGGGGACCAACTCAGGTACAATCTCTTGGTGGCTCTCGTTATTATGTTACTTTTATTGATGATGCAACTAGAAAAACTTGGGTTTATTGCATTAAATAGAAATCTGATGTGTTTGATACTTTTAAGAAGTGGAAATATTTGGCTGAGAATGAGATAGGAAAAATGTTGAAATGTTTCATATATGATAATGGAGGTGAATACTGCAGCAATGAGTTTGATAGTTACTGTTCATACAATGGGATTCGTAGAGAGAAGACAGTCCCTGGAACACCACAAGAAAATAGTGTGTCAGAAAGGATGAATAGAACGATCATGGAGCGTGCAAGATGCATGAGATTGCATGCAGGGTTGCCCTTACAGTTTTGGGCTGATGCTGTAAACATTGTTATTTATTTAATTAATAGAGGGCCTTCAAGCGCTCTGGATGGTGGGATTCCAGAGGAGGCATGGAAAGGTAAACATGTAAAATACTCATTTCTAAGAACTTTAGGTTGTGAAGCATTTGTCCATATTGATAAAGATGATAGAACAAAGCTTGAAGCTAAATCCAAGAAATGTACCTTTATTGGATACAGGGTTGATGATTTTGGTTATCGCTTATGGGATTTTAAAAATCGCAAAATCATTCGGATTAGAGATGTAGTATTCAATGAAAAGGTTATGTACAAATATTAGTTGCAGGGAAAGAAAGTGGAAAAGGAAAACACAGAGTACATAGTGCTTGATGAAATCAAAGAAAATGAAGTTCCAAAGGCACCAGAAAATCAAGAGCAACATTAGGTACCTGAAACTCCTGCAACTATAAGAAAATATACCATGTTAAGTAGACTCCCTAAACGATTCTCTCCTTCACTGTATTATTTATTGATGATTGATTTTGGTGAACCAGAATGTTGTGAAGAAGCAATGCAGGTAGAAACTAGAAATAAGTGTGAGCAAGGCATGGATGAGGAGATGGACTCATTGGTAGGAAACCAGAATTGGGATTTGGTTCAGTTCCTACAAAAAAATCACATTGCATAATAAATGGGTTTATAGGTTGAAGGAAGAAGATGGAGGCAAGAATCGGTACAAGGCTAGAATTGTTGTAAAGGGGTTTCCACAAAATAAAGGTATAGACTTTGATGAAAGATTTTCTCCTGTTGTTAAAATGACTTCAGTTAGAACTATTTTAAGTCTAGTGGTGATAGAATATTTGCATCTTGAACAATTAGATATAAAAACAACCTTTCTCCATTGGGATTTGGAGGAAGAGATTTATATGCAGCAGCCACAAGGGTATGAGGTCAAAGGGAAGGATAATTTGGTTTGCAGGTTGAAGAAGAGCTTGTATGGCCTCAAGTAAGCTCCAAGGAAGTGGTATTTAAAATTTGATAAGTTTATGACAGAACAAGGTTATAGTAGATGCTATTCCGACCACTATGTTTATTTCAAGAGGCTAGATAATGGAATATATATTATCTTGTTATTGTATGTGGATGACATGCTTATTGCAAGGTATCACATGCAGGATATAAATATGTTCAAAATAAAACTAGCTAAATTATTTGTGATGAAGGATTTGGGTGTTGCAAAGAAAATCCTTGGTATGAGAATAAAAAGAGAGAGGAAAAATCACAAATTGACGTTGTCTCAAGGTGAGTACATAGAAAAGGTGTTGCAGAGGTTTAGAATGCAGAATGCAAAACTAGTTAGCACACCTTTAGCCAGCCATTTAAAACTAAGTAAGGATATGTGTCCAGAGACACATGAAGAGATATATTACATGTCCATGATTCCCTATTCACCAGTGCTTGGAAGCTTGATGTATGCCATGGTGTGCACAATACCAGATATTGCACATGAAGTGGGAGTTGTGAGCAGGTATATGAATAATACAGGTAAAGAGCATTGGAAATAAGTACAGTGGATTCTCAAGTATTTGAGAGGCACCACTTAACATGCATTATGTTTTTGAGGTTCAAACATTGTTCTATAGGGATATGTTGATGCAGATATGGCTGGTGATAAAGACAACAAGAGGAGCACCACATGGTATGTGTTTAATGTGGGTGCAACAACATTAAGTTGGATTTCAAAACTGCAACAGGTTGTTGTACTTTCAACAATGGAAGCAAAGTATATTGCTGCTATAGAGGCTAGTAAGGAGATGACTTGGTTGTAGAGGTTCATGGAGGAACTGGGTAAAAAGCAAGAGAATAGTAGGCTGTACAGTGAAAAATAGAGTGCCATTCATCTTGCAAAGAAATCAAATTTTCATTCGAAGACTAAACATATACATCTCAAGTACCACTTCATAAGGTCTATTTCTAGATTAAGAATTGTTAAAACTAAAAAAGATACATACTAGCCAGAATCCTGCAGACATGTTGACAAAGGGAGTAACCAAAGAGAAACTAAGTTCCTGCTCGGTTTTTGTTGTCCTTCAAGCATGAAGGTGGAAATAAGAATTTTTCCATGTCTAAGGTCCAGAGGATAGTCCAACAAGTGCAACAGCGGTGGATTTGTTGTAACCAGTCTCCAAGTGGGATATTGTTGGTTGTTGAGCCTGATCTTCCAGATATAGAGATATTATTCAGCTTTGTTTAGTACCCTAGGTTTACTGTACACTCGTTACCCAACTTTGGGGTTCGAGGCAGTGTCCCAAAAAAGGGGGTTCAAGGAAAAGGGGGTTTTGTGTCTCTTTGTAATTTGTTTAATGTGTTTTGCATCTTGTTTAATGATTTAACTGTATGACTGTTATTTCTCCGCGGTCCTATTTTCTAACACCTTTATGGTTTTCCCCAGATGGGTTTCCACATTAAATGTTGTCTCAATGTGTATTTGATGGATATGTCTATGTTGAATGAATGTATGATGTGAATAAGTAGGCCAAAATATATTGACTAGCATTTGTTTATGAATGAGTTCTTAGATGCATGCGTCGCACTGCTGATAGATAGAATCTATGCTAAGATTTATATCATCATTGTAATATCTGTCAATGAATACATATAGTAATATCTAGAATGAACAAAATAAGAATAGGAATCCCACCCCTAGCTTTGGTTGAGCAAGCTAGTAAGGTGCCAAGGAAGAGGAAATACCTACACAACTGCAGAAACCTGGTTCGATAGTTAGCCATTAGAGATATCTTGGGTAAGACTACATCTACATCGTAGATGTTGTTGACTGAGCCTATCTATTTTAGGAGGATATCTTGGGCTTTGTTGATCGACAAACAAGGGTATGAACCTGGGTTGGAGGAGGAAATGACAACAAATGTTTCCGTTGTCAGGATCATGAATCATTTTGTGAGGGATATATTTTGGCACCCGATAAAGCTGGAAATTCAAGAGTGGGTGAATTCTAAGGAATTTGAGTTTGTACAGGAAGAAAGTGAATGATCACGATTGAGTCCAGTAAATTTGTTGGAGTGGTATATTTATATCGATATTCACGAGATATTATTTTGTGAGTTTCCTGTTTAGTAGTATGAGTGGTCGCTGAAGCTAGAAACCCAGAAAAAGAATTTCCAACAAGGAGAACTAATAGAGTGGAGTCCTCAACTGAATCAACGACTAAAGAACATTAGAAACCCTATATCTAGGGTTGTTGATTTCTGGGTAGACACTATTTTGGAGGGATACATTACTGAGTTTGTTGTCGAAACAAGAACATCATATAGTGAGGCATAATTTTTTTTCCCAAGGACCTAGAGAAAGATACTTGACATCTTTAAAAATTTGGATAAAGATGCTTGTATGTGAAAAAGGGATTCTGAGAATGGAATCCGAAGAGTAAAGAACTATGTATAAATACCTGGGTTATGTTGCAAATGAATTGTGAGAAAAATGGAGTAGAGTAAGCTAAGAGGTTCCATGGTTATTGCGAAACTGCACTAGAGGGTGGACATCTAAGAAGTGGAAGGATATTTCGGTCGAGTAAAATAAGAACTTTGACAATAAGAGGGAGTTGTAGTATGACCAGAGGAGAAGACTACAAGTTTACATTGCACTTTGACAGAGGTTCTTGCAACGAGGAAAATGAATACTAGCCTATCTCTGAAAGGCAAGAAGAAGAAGAAGAAGCCCCAGATCCAAAAAAATGAATACGACACACCTACGACCTCATGTACAGCTTTGGAGTTAAGGTCCATAAACTCATATCTTAGTGGGTTTGTCAATACAAGTAATAATAATTGTGGGAATAGTGGAAAAGGGAGTCCTACTAGCTAAATTTTTTATCTAGCATTACCAAGGGCTAATATAATGGTCGGGAATGATATTAGGCTATCGATATCCATTGAAAATGGGTTAGAAGACCCAGATCAACATTGGTTTCTATGTGAAGCTATGTGGACTGTGCAGCAGATCCAATATGAGGCCATAAAGAGGGCTCAAATGATCACAACCCCGAGGGGTCATGCGCTGGAATGGTATATGAAGTTCAATGTGGTTCTGACAGGAGTCACTGTAGAAAACACTCGACCAAATTCGAGCAAGACTAATAGATGAATTTAGAAATCCCAAATCTGAATCTTAGTGTATTACAGAGATTAAGAAATTATCTACGGAGTCTATCTAGGACTTCAAACAAATATTTAAGAAGTTGATGGATAAAGTAAGCTTCTAGATATCAGACGTACAACACAAAGAGTGGTTCATTGCAGCGTTGTTACCACACAGTTACGACACATCCATATTCCCTTGATATTGTTATCCACTAAGTTGTGCTTAAGGGATTTTTCAAGTGGGCCACCAAGGATCAGAAATAATCAATTGTTCTTATTCAGTTCTCAGAATTTCCATGGCTTCATCAGGGTCAGTTGTGGTCAATTTTTCACGTGTTCACACCCCCTCTATGGAATTGTAATAAATGGCATAACATGATGGTTTATTTTTGTAAAAGGATTTTCTTTCTTAGGACTTGGTCATCAAGGTCATCATCCTTGAGTGTTTTTTCCCTCATCAATTATGTGACGCTTTTTTAAGCGACATACAATTTTCAAGTTTTTCACTCAAAATCATCCAAAGTCGGGATGGTGAAATTGGTGATTTTGTCTTAAAAGTTTATGAAATCCTAGGGTCTATGTATTATACCATGCTATCCATAGTCCTAAAGTTTTGTGGACATGCGCTAAGTATTTCATAGGATTTTTCATTTTTTAGTTTTCTAATAAAATCATCGATAAGGTGTATCTTAATTGTAAAATTTCAAAAGGTCATAAAATTGGGCATATGGAGCCAATTTGCTCGTGGGGATGCTTATTTTTTGACCCAGAGCCCAAACTAAACCCCTAAACCCACTTTTGAGATTCAAATTAGTAATTTTCAATTTAATTTTCTCTCCAAAATGACTCAGAGGTTCAAACAAATGGGAAAATTAGAGAACATGCAATTCCTAAATGAAAGGCAACTTGTTTGGGACTTGTCTTTGAGGTGTCAAAGTTGTTGAGGATATTTTTTGGGACCTTTATGAGCATATATGAGCATCTTAAACCATCAAAGCAAGAGCTTCAACTCACTTCCACAAAAGGGGGTGCATTCTCTCATGGAGGGTGTGTTTTGCCACTTGGATGAAGTGGTTAGAGGAGGTGTAGGATTCCCAAACCAAGTGGGATACCTCAAGAGAGGTGTAATCCTCCTATCTCATGAATTCAAACCTCCTCCCACCTTTTTCTCAACCCCCCAAACCACCTCACACTTGGAAAATTCACCCCCTTGGGGTTTGAGCTCCATTTTTGCTATAAAAACAGGGCCTTTCTCCTCTTTCAGCAAGATGTATTCAACATCTTCCCATTGTAATTTTGTTGCTGATATTTTTTTAATAATATTGAAGCATTTGGAGGCTAGTTTGTGTGATTGCATTGTGAGCTTGTGACTTGGTCAAATTTGAGGTGAAATTGGTTGAATCTCATGCATTATTTTTGTCAAATGATGTGTTTAGATCTAGTTTAATTTTAATAAGTATCTACTGCTATCAAGTTTACTTATCATAATTTTGTGGGAGCAACATACTGTAGTTGGTTATACTTATGGCCTACTGCTTTTTTTTATTGATGAGATTAACCAAATCTAACCTTGTTTGTATGAGAAATTGCCTAGTTTTTGAAGGATTATCTCAGGTAGAAAGGGATTTGATATTAGTTGCATCCATTTATCTTTTAAAATATCCCTTTTTCTGTGCTTAACATTGTTATATTGCATATCCCTCTCTCCTTCACTTCTTTCAAGTACGGGCTTGAGAATTTCACTCTTCTTCTCTAAAAATTCCAATCTTTCTTCTTGGTTATAGTTACTTGATGCTTAGTAAAATTGGATGGATCATTATGATATATGAAATATGATTTTAATTAGGCATAAATCTCATATCTATATTCATTTTTAAATATTCATCTTAAACTGGATTCGATTTAGTCTCTCAAAGTGCCATTTTTAATAAATAAAAATTACAATTTTTTGAGCATTTTGAGTAGTGTAGATTATGCATTTGTTTTGATTAATTTGTAAAATTCTAAAATATTTAACTCACCTGTTTTTATCATGTTTTTAGAAAATGAGGAGGACATATTGTTCAAATTTCGAGTTTCGGGTCACTCGGAACATCAAAAACTCCATCCTCTATCCATTTTATTCTTTGCTTTTCTCTTCTAGTAGCATTGTAAGCCTTTCAATCCCTTTTAAGGATGAAAGTGCAGTTATAATTCATATTTTCATAATATTGTAAATTCATTAATAAAGAAAGCAAGTGGTCTACACAACGCCCACACTCTATCCCCCCTGGGGGGATTCACAATCTCTTGCACACACTCCGCCTTCTAGAAAGGTTGTATAGTTTAGTTGTTTTTATTTGATTTCATTTTTAAATTCCCTATTCGACTCATTTCCATGAAGTATGCTCTTGCCACCAACCAAAGGTTTTTTGTCAATTATTGGTGGATGATCAGAAAGAGACACATAGTTGTGGTTTAATTTGTCATTAGTGTATTTGATTCTACAAACATCTTTTGCTTTATCAAATTGGAATAAACATTTTGTCTTAAACTCGTGTATGTTCTTTCTCTTCGCGGGATTTGCCTGCTCATTGGGGAATCGAAAGCGGTTTTCGAAACTGTTGGCTACTTTTCCTAACTCACGCGACCCAGGTTCTGTGCAGCCCGTCAATCCAAAAAACACTCGAGATACTGGCCCGACAAGGCAAGCCCCATTGAAAACACCCACAGAGCAGGTGTAGTCTCACCTGAGATATCTCTTCGATGGGTAACCTCTGGAACCATGTTTCTGCGATTATCAAGGGATTATAGTCCCTTGGCGCATGGCCAAGGAGCTCGACCAAGTTGCGAGGATGGAGTCATTTCCACTAAAATGTAGTGCACATCATGTATATATTTCATTAACTACTAACGTCGTGACATAGATTCGGCCTTAGTACTTGAAACATAAATGAATATAAAGGCAAACTAACAAACATGCGCAATATAACAGACGTGCAACAACGATTGCGTTGTAAACATAAACTAATATTCAAATGTTGTGCATAATAACCTATTCATGCATTCAGACTCTTATTGACAGTGCATCATTCATTCAACCATAACAAAACTCGCAGCACAACATAAGCATGAACATCAAAATAAACAACATACACAGGAAATCATTAGCACACAGAAGAATTGATGTGGAAACCCATTGAGGAAAAACCACAAGGCACTCTTCATCTGGCATGAGACATATATGGTGCCTTCAACCTACATTTAACTACAGACTGTCCTAGATCTAGCTTTCTTCTCATACTCTCTTTTTCTCTCATGCTCTCTGTCTTATTTCTCCTAATCTACTACTACCATCTACTGATCTGCACACGACATGGATTGACCTCTCTAGCATCTGCACCTCTCTAGTAGAGCTTCTCTTCTATTGTACTACCTCTCACTGCATCCTCTAGAATTTCAACTACTCTGCCATTGATATCTCATAGCTTCCCTTGGCTCTCTCAGATATCTTCCCTCTTCTAAGCTACCAGAGAGTAAAACAACAACAACCAACGACCCACATCAACCAAATCCAATATTACCCAACTAAAAAGAAACCTTCTAACTATTGAATCCCTCCTATTTGAACTAGTTTATATGCATGAATTCTATTAACTGTCACCATCATCCACCTCTCAAGCTACAACTATGGTGATCATGACGTGACATGAGGCACTAACGTCCTTACTAAAAGCATGCGTTCACTCGTGTGTCATCCACCAACTTAAGCCGACTTTAGCACCCACGATCATCCTGTCGCTTTCGACTGTTATTCTGCACTTGTGCTATGAATTTAATCTGCTGGCATCATCCTTTTACATAGTTCCTTTTTCCGCGTAGGTGACCTATTTTGCGCCTATTCGTTCCTCTGCACAACTTTCCTCGTCTGTCGTTTCCTTTGTCTGCATAGATTTACTTAGTCCGCGCAGATTTCCTTTCTTGTGCTTGTGTAGTGGACTGTTTCTTGCGCGTTTCTTCACTTGTGCTTATCTCCTGCACGCTTTCCCCATGCCCAACAGGCCCCCAACACTCACATGTGGCTCATCATGAGCCACGAAGCAATGGACATAGTAGGTGGCGCAACCTACATGGCATTTTCTTTGCAAATATTTTTTTTTCGCATGCACCTTTCTCCTGCTTCTTCTCTTGTGCATTTTGTTACTTATGTTTTTTTTTTTGGCGTTGTTTTCTTGCACCGCGAGTTCATCCCTTAGAAAAATTTTAGATGATGGAACTTGGAGTTATACAGATTCTTCTTCGGCCTCATCTGAAGAGTCTATTTTGTGAGGCTTCTCTTCAACTCCCTTCTTTTCTTCTTCGTCCTTTTCCTCCTCTTCTTTAGTTCCATTCTCTTCTTCAGCTACCCTCTCCTCTTCAGCTTCCTTCTCCTCTTTAGATACCTTCTCCTTGTCTTCTTTCTTTTCCTCTTTCTGGACATCTTCTAGGGCATCTTCTAGCGCAGATTGCTCTGCGCTACTAAGATTCTGGTGGAATTGGCCAAAAATGGGAGTAAGCCTTTCTATCTCCCTGTAGAATTATTTTTCCTGTTGCTATAACTCCTGCACTTGGTCAAAGCTAGGGTTTTCTAATGATCCATTGGCCACTGCCTACGTCAACTCGTGGATCCTCTATTGGACAGGCTGAATTAGCCCTATCACTCTTTTAGCTTTGACTTGTTTCTCAACCATCTCTTGGTTGCACTTGCTTTCCTGCTCGCGCAAGGTTCTTACCTGCTCATGGAGCTACTTGAGCTCAACGCATTTGGCAATATTATATTTTTTTGGAAGCTTCTTAATTTCTGCCTTTACTGCCACTACCTATTGTTCTTCTTGTCGCACCTGCTTGGAAATATTCTCCACAGTCTCATCCTCGATGAGTTACTCCCATACTACGGCAATTGTTTCCATGGCCTCTGTGTAGACCTCTTCGGCTTCCCTAATCCTCCCAACAACTTGATGTGGTGATTGTTGCCTTTGTTGCACAACTTCAGGGGGTGTGCTCGACTGCTGGTTGGTATTTAGCTCTTGAACCTGCTTCTTCAGATTTGCGGCCAGTTTGGATAACCACCTCAACTTGTGGATAGGTTCTACCTCCTCTTCTTCCTCATCCTTGGATAGCTCTGCAATTGTCACCCTTATGGCTTCTTCTAGGAATCCTGCTTCTACGCTTGTGCTGCTAGGTCTTCCTGCTGCCACTTGATGACATGCTTGTGCTTCTGTGCTTTCCTAGTTGCCTTGGCTACCTGATATGCAATCGCATTTTCCTGGATTATGACCTCTGTGGCTGCGGCATGCTGAATGCAGTATATTTGCAGCAAGGTTAGTTTATAGAAATCCAAAGTTAATGTGTCCAAGCTATGGACACTTGCCTCTTTTTCTGCTTCTTCTATAGAAAATGCCTACGCAGGAATTTCTATTCTTAAGGGCGGGAGCAGCACTGGCATCGCCAGAGTGTCTGTTGGGTCTACACCATAGGTTTCAGCCTGCATGGTGTCACACACTTCTATGACAGCCTCTTCTAGCCGGTTAACTTTCGTAGTGAGCGAAGCTATCAAGTTGGTTTGCCTGCTTGTGATATTACCCAAAGTTTTCTCAGCTACTTCGGTGACTACCTTGCTAAGAAGAGTTAGATCCTCTTCTGCTATGCTAAAGACTTGGGGTCGAGTAGCCTTTTGCTTTTTCCTGTGTGGGATTCCCAAAGCTTCCGCATCTTCCTCCATGGGATCTTTTCCCTTTCTTTTTCTTCTTCTTTCAGCGCACACCACCTCCTCAGTAGGGATGTATTCATCGCTATTGTTGGATGGGTCTTGCTATTTCTCATCGTCTTCTTCTTCTTCTTCTTCTTCTTCCTAGGCATCATCTTGATGCTCCTGGGTGTTGACAGTGGCATGGTCCTGGGGAGGGTTCTGTTATGGAACCCCCTACTGCGCTTGCTGTTCCTCAGGCACCTCCACACTTTGGCAAATCCATTCTTTGGGCCAGTATTTGATTTCCCTCTCGATATCTGCATCTCCGAGGATGAAGAAAGTTGAGAGTGCCTGCTTCTTGGGGTCATTGCGTAGGTGTAGGATGATGTTGTGTGGCCCCGCTTGGAAGTGAATGAACAGATACCTATCCACTGTCGCAGGTTTCAGTCGATATTGCTTGTGCACAATCTTTCTAAGCCTTTCTCCTTGGAGAAAGAATGCAAGCTTTGTATCAGCCTTGCGCTTGTTGTCTTTATGGTCCCAAAGGTTTTGGAACAATGCACCAAGGAGATCTACTAGGATATCCATGGGTTGATAATATGGTGGAGGAGTCCATGTTGCAAATGAGATCAGAATTAAAAGCCATGAGAAGTGGAACTTCACCGTGTGAAGCTCCTGCATGTCAACCGTGTTGTCCATCAGTTCGTTCAGGAGGAACTGGGACTAGTTAATGTGTGCTCCTTACGCATACTTTTCTACTAGCTCTACTATTGCGGTAATGCATTCAGTAGGCCTCATCTTGCGTAGAACCTTACTGCACAAGATTTTTGTTGCAGCCCTTACAACACTGTCATTGATAGAGCTAATGAGGAATCCCTTTCCACCATGGACAAGATGGTACTTTCTCTTAATGTCATTCTTGTCCAGTTTTCCTCCATCCTTGTGCACGTACAAGGCTGGGTCGACTCCTTGCCGCAGGAGACATGTGATGGCCGAGACCAAGTCCATCGTAACCTCATGCGGCTTGTCCAACCAGAGGTAGCCTCCATGGAAGCATACCAGTAGCTGCTTGACATACATCCTGACTGAGGAAGAGCATCCAAAATGTGGCATAAGGAGCAGGTTTAAGATACCTGACTGCTCCAATCCGTGCGCTCACTCCATTGAAGAAATGACATCTGCATTCGGCGGTTCACCGAGCTCCGCAACTAGGAATTGATTTCTAGACAGCTCCTCTTGTTTCCTGGTTTTGTAGTATTCAAACTTCAAGTCTTGGATCCGGGAGTGATGGTATCCTGAGACTGTGTGATGCGTTCTAGAATGGTGGGCTCTTCTAGAAGTTCCTGTGTATCCACTGGAACTCTTGCGATGCCTGTATTCCTCGATGATACATATAGAGGCAGCAAGTTCTTTTCTTCATCAGTCAGCTCTAATTCTGGTGGTGATGGTGGTGGCAGAACCGGGTTAGCTCTACGGGCTTTGGGTATCCTTGCTGGGGAGCAAGAGGAAGCGACGAGGTATACACTCGATGGAGCTTTGGTTACAAACATTTGTACCTCGACTGGTTGTGCTGGTGGTCGGGTTGCAGGTACCTGCGTCAATTGGCTTACCGGTGGTGGTCGTGGTGGCCTCTACGGTGCCTTTGGCTTTAGGGGAGTCTTTGGCTTAGCCTACGTCTTCTTCATATTTTTTTCTGGAGGCGTTGGAACAGGGATGGTAAGGGAATTCTACTATTGAGCAGGGGGAGGCTGGTGAAACATGGGAGTTTTCATTGTCACTTGATAGCTCAACAATCATGGGATTCAACTCTAAGGTAGGGTTCTGGTTCACTCTGAGGGTTTCTTGGTCAATTGGCTTGGCTCTGTGGTCTCTTGGCTCGACAAGGCATTGTAAAGGTTATCATGACAGAGGCGAATGATATATATATGTGATCGAGCATCTAGGTGGTGACTAGAGGTAATGATGGGCCCTTTGATGGAACACATGGGATTGTCCTTTGTTGTTTTACTCGCACACTTAGGTTCAAGTCTATACTTGTCAGAGAAGCTAAGGTTAATACGGCGGATGGGACCAAAAAGCACGCCGCCATTCTCCTCAAACTTTCCAAATTAATGCCACTGATATATCGCGAGCACCAATTCTTGTTGAATCCTTGTGCATTTAACGTTCTGTTGGTGTCTTCCATGCACTAACCGGTAGTTTTATTTTAGCCAACTTGTCATCTATGGACAGGAATATGCAAGTGAAATTCTACGCAACATTTTCCCATTCCCGCGTTTCTTAGCGCGGCTCCATATATGCATACCAACCTCTGGGTGCCATCTCGAGAGTGTGGATGAAGTGGTGAACCCACTCCTGACACGGGTAGTTCAAGAATGTTGCAGAACACTGCTCAAAGTGTTCAATAGGGTCTGACAACCCTGTATACCTTTGTGCCACTGTTGTGACCACATCTTCAAACCTTACTTCCAATAGCTGTTTGCACTGTGGCCATTCAGTTATAGAGATTTTGTGCATACCCCACCATCGCGCGGGTGTATCCTTTAGCACAAATTCCAACAACGATAGTCACTGCGGCTCTGTTACTAGCTCCTCAAACTCCATCAAGAACGTTTCCAAGTTAGGAAGTCCTTCATATGTGGGCAATGGCCACGACTAAGTTCCTACTCGTTGGACATACTTAGTTATCCTAGCATATCTACTCATAGAGACTTCATGTAGTCGGTTCTGCTAGTTCTCAAGGGCCTCTCCTGAGTCTGATGTACATGAACTTGCACATTTCCATCTCAGGTTACCATCCTCAGTAGGATGAATGTATTCCTCCTTAAGGGTAGTGACATTATAGATGTTATCAAGGTGATCAGCTTGCCCTTCATTGAACACAGGTTCAACGTATCTCTATCCTTCCAATGGGTCGAGGGGTGCAACTACCCTCATCTCGTCATATTTGAATGATAGGATTATTTTTTTGAATTTTATAATGGTTTGATTTCCTATCACCTAATCGATCCCCAGCAGTGCGGGATATGGGTTAGTATCATCTACATGTTGATGATTTCAAAGTCTGCAAAAGTGCTCAATCCTTCAATATCCACCTGGACCTGACTCAGTCTACCAATGGGCATGACCTTTTCTTGATTAGCAAGCCTTAATTGAATTGGGGACCATTCTAGGGGTGGCTTGCCTATTATTTCCCATGTCTGGCGCATTAAAATGTTAACATCGGATCCCAGGTTGAGGATGATATAGTCCATGTCATAATCACCAATTTGCGCAGACATCCTGAGTTTGCGTCTCGTTTTGAACTTTGTATCTACACGGTTAACCTTCTTTGCTAGTGGGTCTTCTTTTGAAAGTGTTTCGATAAGCGCTTCCAACTCTGCAAGTGCATCCTTGTCCTAGATTAGCGCTAAACAACTTGACAGGAATAGTTTAAGCTTACTAACATTATATGTAGTTTTGCTTGCATTCTATCGCTTGAATATCTTCTGGAATCTTTCAGGAATATATTTCACTTGGCTTGAGGTGGATGCATGCTCTGTGCTGATGAACTCTGAGCGTATATCCATAAATATGCGCTTCTTCCCTTCAACTTCCAATGGTGATTTCTTTTGTGCGGCGGGCCGCACTTGCGATTGTGCTTGTGCCACAAGTTCTGTCTGCATAGGTTGATCTACACCCCTTACAGCACCTCCCCTTGTTATCACAGCTACACTTGGTTCTCTTGTTTATGTGACTATCATCTGTATGTTGACATTAGCATTCGATTTGGGAGCATTTGGTGTAGGATTTGGTGCTGGGTTAGCTGCTCCAACCATCCGGGCTTGCCATCTAGCAATAAGTTGTGGACATTGCTCTACATTGTGCTCTTGTCTACAATATGAGAAGTCTTCATAGGTTCAAGGTAGTCTCTAGCATAGTGGCCCTGCGCTCCACAATTGTAGCATACCACTGGTCCTCTTCCTCGGACAAATCCTCCTCCTCCTCAACCCCTGTAATTCCCACCCCCCCTCAACCGAGATTGAGGCAGTTTTCGTAGGTACTGTGGTTGAGTATACTGTTGTTGATACGGGTTATATAAGGCTGCATTTTGAAACTGCGGCACCATATGAAACTGCTGCATAGGCTGAAACTGAGGCGCAGCCTAAAACTGTTGCGCAGGCTGAAACTGAGGCGCAGCCTGAAACTACTGCACAGGAAGAAACTGAGGCACAACCTAGAACTGAGCTTGAACATGTTCGATGTTTATTTGCTCCTTAGTCTTCATAGGTTGGTAGGCCCTAAATTTTTTTTCTTCGTGGCCTACAGATCTACAAAATTTACAATATAGACTAGTTGGGGTACATACCATCTTCTGCAAGAACATGCAGTCTACGTCACTCTGTCCTCTAGTATGGCATATGTTGCACCAGGACAACCCCTAGGTACTCAATGGGTTTGGTGCACTGGATGAGATGTAGTTCATGTAAGCCGGACAATCATCTTTGATATGTCCATTGGTCTGACATCACGTACACCAGAGGTCTTCTTGCACCTATTTTCCCCTTTTTATGTCTTAGAGTTGAATATTTAGATTAGCCAATTGTGACTGAATCTGAATCATTCCTACAATGCCATCTCCAATAGGTGAAGCCTCTAGCTTCATTTCCAACTCCAGTTCCTCCGGCTGTGTCGCAATCTTTTGCTGCATGAGTGATCCTCTAATGTGTGGCAGTAGGGCAATAATAAACTACTCTTTATGTTGCACATCCGACATCTAGAAGCTTACTTTGGCCATCAGCGTCTTGAACCACTGATCAAAGTCCCATACTGTCTCTACTGGAGCCTGCTTAATCTCCTTGATCTCGGTTATACATTGGGACTCAGATTGTGGCTTTCTAAATTCTGAGATCATTGCACGTCAAATCTCCTCAACAGCCCTCTGTGGCTTCTCGAGTGATACTACATAGTACTTCATGTACCAATCCAGCGTGCAGCCCCGAAGAGTCATAATCATTTGTGCTTTTCAGATGTGATCATTGTTAACGAGACAGACCGTCCATACTGCCTCGCAAAGGAACCAATGCTACTGTTGATCCTCTGTTCCATTCCCATTGAGTGTGGTTAGTCTAACATCTGTCCCCACCATTAGGGTAGTGCTGAGGTTATTCACTGGGTTCCCAGGAGTTGCTGGATTTACTGGGATTGCTGATGTGCTTCCTTGCGCACCAGTCCCAACATTAGGACTACTAGTGTTCACATGCGGTTCAGGTGAGGAACTTCTAGGTCCCACTTCAGGGGATCTCCTTGGAATATCATAGTCACATCTTGTCCTTGGCGTCTCTACAGAATATTCCTATTCTTCTCTCTCAGAAATCGAACTATACTCCTCCTCTTCATCGCAGGACCCTTCGTCTAGGTGTGACTCACATCCATATTCACCTTCCCTTGGCAGGCTATAAGCTCTCCTGCCTCCTGTTACATTCCTCCTCTTTCCTGACTGGAACCTCCTTCCTCTTCTTAAGAGTCCAGTGTCCAACTCGTCTTCAGAGTTCTCTGAGAACATTTCTTCGTACTACCTTCCATATTACTCCTAAAATTTACACAACATATCCCCTTCACAGACTGTGCAACTCAATTGTTGAGTTGTAAAATACCCTTTTCATAAAGGAGCATTTTAATCCATAGGTTTATAGACATAAGGTACCTTCCCCGAGGTCGTTGGAAAAAATTTCTCGCTGCCTCGCTATATGAGGTTATCGCTTCCATAGCGAACTTAGTAACACATCCTTCTAATATGCTATCAATTCAAAAATCAACAACTCTGGAAATAGGGTTACTTACTTGTGCTACTTCTTGTGTCAATAGGTCAGTCCATTCAACTACTCCTGTTTGCTGGAAGTTAGTCTGCTGGGTCGTTAACTCTGACAACCACTCTTGCAATATAACAGGGAATTCTATGAAAAAAATTTCATGGATATTCGAATATAGATATCTCTGCAACCAGTTTTCAGGGATCAGCCGTGAACCCTCGCTTTCCTTCTGCGCGAATATCAACATCTTTGACTCCAGCCACTCCTCGACTTCACTCTTAGTCTGGTGCCACAACATTTCCCTTGTTTTGATCAATAGGGTTCCGACAACGGAACCATTTGTTGGCTACTTTTCCTAACTCACACGACCTAGGTTCTACACATCCCGTCAACCCAAAAAACACCCAAGATACCGGCCCGATAGGGCAAGCGCCATCAGCAACACCCGTAGAGCAGGCGCAGTCTCACCCGAGAAATCTCTTTGATGGGTAACTGTCGGAACCATGTTTTTGCGATTGTCGAGGGATTATAGTCCCTTGGCGCGTGGCCAAGGAGCTCGACCAAGTCACGAGGATGGAGTCATTTTTCCGAACTGTAGCACACACCACATATATCTTTCATTAACTACTAATGGCGCGACATAGATTCGGCCTTAGTACTTGAGAAATAACTGAATATAAAAGAAAACTGACAGACACGCACAATATAACATACATGAAACAACAATTGCACTGTAAACATAAACTAATATTCAAATGATGTGCATAATAACCTATTCATGCATTCAGACTCTTATTGACAGTGCGTAATTCATTCAACCATAACATAACTCATAGCACAACATAAGCATGAACACCAACATAAAAAATTTACACAGGCAATCATCAGTACACAGAAGAATTCACGTGGAAACCCATATGGGAAAAACCACAAGGCGCTCTTCATCTGGCATGAGAAATATATGGTGCCTTTAGCCTGCATTTAAATGCAGACTGTCCTATATCTAGATTTCTTCTCAGACTCTCTTTTTCTCTGATGCTCTTTGTCTTATTTCTCCTAATCTACTGCTACCATCTTCTGATCCACACACAACCTGGATCGACCTCTCTAGCATCTACACCTCTCTAGCAGAGCTTCTCTTCTACTGTACTACATCTCGTTGCATCTTGCAGACTTTCGACTACTCTACCACTCAGATCTCATATCTTCCCTCGGCTCTCTCAGAGATCTTCCTTCTTCTAAGCTACCAAAGAGTAAAACAACAACAACCAATGACCCACATCAACTAAAGACAACATTACCCAACTAAAAAGCAACCTTCTAACTATTGAATCCCTCCTATTTATACTAGTTTACATGACCACACATGGTCGACTGCATACAGGAAGTCTATTAACTGTCACCATCAGCCGCCTCTCAAGCTACAGCTGTGGCGATCATGACCTGACACAAGGGACTAACAACCTTACTTACAGAATGCGTTCACTCATGTGGCATATACCGACTTTAGCACCCACGATCATCCTGTTGCTTTCAACTATTATTCTGCACTTGTGCTACTACTTTACCCTGCTGGAATCTTCCTTCCACGCAGTTCCCTTTTCCATGCAGGTGACCTCTTTTGTGCCTATTCCTTCCTCTGCGCAACTTTCCTCGTCCCCCATTTCCTTTGTCCGCGCAGATTTCCTTAGTCCACGCAGATTTCCTTTCTTGTGCTTGCGCTGTAGACTATTTCTTGCACGTTTCTTCACTTGCACTTATCTCCTACATGCTTTCCCCAAGACCAACAGACACTCTCTAAATTCCTCACGTTAATCTAATATTTCATCAATAAAATAAAATACCCAAAAAAACATTACGAATATGCGACGTACAATAGTTGAAAATTGTGGGAAAATTCTTCAAAGGAAGCAAGAACTACCGAGTTGCGATATCGAAATATAGCCATGCTACATCCTTGTTGGTGTAGTGTTGCACACCTTCTCAGAGACTTCGACTCAACCCGTATTTTTGAGGGAGGAACCACTTTCATCATCTTCCAAACATATTCTTAGTACTTTTAGTATATCGAGAATCCCATTCTTACAACTCAACTCATATTGTAATACTTAAAACTGACAAGACACATTGCAAGACATTTCATTTCAACAACATTATTTTACTTTGACTCCATTGGTACTTGTATGATTCACATTTATTTCAATTTGCTTATGTGTTGATGTTATGCTGCTGGAACATTTATTTAAAATTGCAAACAATTTTGTCTTAGTAATTTTACTTCAAAAAATCCTAAACAACTTACTTCCATCATTAACAACTAAAACTTAAGAGCATTAGACAACTCTTTCTTAGGGACCACCCGCCTTGGCTTCGTTAGGAGTTTTTCCTAAAAGGAGGAGTCAAGATCAAGTGACAGTACTTGACTCAAGAATTTCCCCCAAGGACACACCTAGCAGCTTGAATATTTTTGTCATGCTTAACCCCCAGGTGTGTGAAAGGCAGAAACATATGCAACAAAATATTTTGTCGCAGAATGAATCTCTGGAGTTGGCAATGAAGCTAGAATCCTCACCTGTAGGAGAGAATGGTGTAGGAATGATGCAAATTCAGTCGCAACTATCCAACCTTTCCTTGTGACTCCAGGACATTAAAAAAGGGAAAGAGATCCAAGAGGAAATGTGGTGTACCAAATGTAGAACAGAGGGACACCATAAGGATAAATGCCCAACACTCATGAATTATGTCACATCAGGAGCACCGAACCTGATAAATCCACAAGGGATTCCTTGGTGTAGAATATTCCAAACTAGAGGCCATCGGTTAGAAGAGTGTTTGTACTTACAAAATATTGTAAGTGCACCGACTAATTTATATTTTAAATTTTGTAAATCGGTATGCCACAATGAGAAGGACTATAGAGCATTCCAGCTAATGCAGGAGAAAAATATGGACACCTATTTAATGAAGAATGAAGAGCATATGTAAGCTGATATGGATGAAGATCAATATATCCATCTCCAGTATCCACAGAATCAATACTCACAGAAAAAATACCCTCAACAAAGGGGGAGAGGAAATTTTAGAGGTCGAGGACAAGGAGGAGGATTTGATCGTAGAAGAGGCTGAATTATATGTTATAATTGTAGGAAACCAGGACATTTTTCCAGGGACTGTGCAAGTCCTACAAATACATGTCCGTATTGAAAATACTTCGATCATACTGTCAAACAGTGTCTGCAGTTGATTGTGAAGTGGCAGGCTAGAAATGGGGGAAATCCAAACCCTCTGCAAAATCCCAAACCAAAACCCAACTAGAATATCCAGAAGATTTCTACTGAGCCGAGGGAACCGCATATAGTTGTCATAACAAGAGGAGGTACTGCGACTGGAGAAGACCAAGATGCACATCATGAACAACCATAGGTGTGGCCAATAGCTCAAAATAAAGTTCCATTTGATGTCCAAAAAGAAAAGGAAGTAGTATTGGACACACAACCATTATTCATTGACAAGAACCAAGCCTCAACTTCTGCTGCTACACTACCAAGAAGATCAATAATGGAGATACTTGAAAGGTTTGACCAACTATTCTAAAAGAAACCAATGAGAAATGTTAGTAAGCTTAAATATTTTTTTTAAAGTTTCTTATTGCTAATACAAGGTAAAGATGTTATCACATAATTGACATCTCTAATAGAAGAACCTCAAGAAGACGTGTGACTAGACATAAGGGTAAATCATGTGGGAAAAAGATTAAAGACTGGTTGTGAGTTAAGGATGACTTGGGATTTGATGTCAACATTATGATGAGACAAACATGGGAAAACATAGGGAAACCACAACTGGAGTGGTCTCCTATTCAACTAAGATTAGCAAATCAGTTGAAATTCCTATCTATTGGTTGAATGACTCAAGTGCATATCGAGGTAGAAGGCCTGAGAATGTATGTTGACTTTGAATTAATCAACATTGTCTAGGACAAAAACCTATATCCTACACTTTTGGGGATCGACTAGGTGATTGATAATCAGACCATCATCAATTTTAAGAAAATGATATTAACATTTGAAGATTCAGAGCTAAGAGTGGTCGAACCAATTGATCTGCTAGAAGGTTAGAGATACGTCGAGCCAGTAAATAGTGAAGGACAAGGAGATTATATGGAACATATTTATAACATCACATCTGCAAGGAAGATTATGTAAATCCAACGGCCGAGTGAAAGCTTAGTTGGTAGACTATTAGTTCTTGTACGTCAGATTCTGGAGAAGCATTGGAAAAATAACAAAATCATATGCATGAAGTATCCATGAGAAGGTGTGCAAGAATTACATGGTCTGTGTGATGGGTAGGAATCGAGGTAAGTGGTATACCTACATATGAAGGTTTATGATGCAGGAGCATTGTGGCACGCCAAAAATGTGACGAGTTGGACACATGCTGTGGCATATTTTTGGTTTGTTTGTTTTGATGAGTCATGGTTTGTTATCACCAGTAGGAGTGATAACAGACCATGACTCCCTGCGTGGAGATCAAACCGTAGGTTGTTTGTTTGTGACAGAGACATCTTTCATCATGCTCTGTTTTGTTTGCCTTAGGTTATAGTTTAGCTTAAATAGGCAGCTTAGAGAAGGAATAAGGGTTTTACTCTTCAGTATTAGAATTGCAAAATTTGTAGAGAGATAGATAGACCGACGTCTGGTTCCGCTTGTAAATGTTTTGGGAAAACTGAAGAAGAGATCCGAACTATGTGTTGTATGTTTGCTTAAAAGAAGGATTAACTGTGTTTTAGCAGTGTTATCAGCCTAGATGTATTTACTGATTGAGTTGTGAATCCATGAAGAGCCAACTTCGGTGGTTTCCTGAACTTTTGTGTATTTCTACAAAATTGTTGATTCGTGCAGGAGTTTGTTGCTTGAATAGTTGAATTAGGTAGTCAATGCATGCATAAGAAGAGTTAGGTTAAGTAATATTAGAGGTTGCAGGCTGGATTGATCGATTCCATGATCAACCGGTGAAGTGTGCAGGTTTTATGCCTTAACTAGTTTATTGCAGAGAACAAACGGTGGATATTGAGTCTGTAGATAGAGATCTGACGGTCCAGGAGAGATCTGCAATGGAGTTACGAGGATGATAACAAATCGACAAAGATATGTGAGATCCATGCCAAAGAGTAGATCGACGGTTGTGAAGAAGGCCACAAAGATTTTATGGTTGAGGAAATTGTGGAAGGAAGGTTGCCGGAGCAACTTTGGGGATTTGGTCGTGCATCACACATCCCACAACCTGCTTGTGGAAGAGCTGTTGTGGAAGGAAAGTTGCGGGTGAGTAACTTTGGAGATGGATGTCAGAGTTGGAAGAGGTTAGGGCAGGTGAGGAAGACCTATTGACAATGCAAACCCGAGAGAGGAGATAAGAAATCTTAGAGTGAGGCTTGAAGTCTTAGAGGCTCGCAGAACTCATGAGAACACTGGGGACACAAGTGATAAAGAGGTATCTGAAGAGGAGGAGACAACTGCTGAAACTCTTGAGGTATAAATACTGAAATTTATCTTTGGTGTGAGTTCTAGCTCGAGATAAGATGTGCCATTCTATAGTGGAAGCTTGAATCCAGAAGAACTGATTGACTAGATTAATGCGATGAAAAAACACTTCGATTTTGCTGAAGTGAAGGAGGACAAGAAAGTCATATTTGTTGTCACAAGGTTAAGAGGGAACGCATCCTTATGGTGGGATGGTGTGCAAGAGGAGAGAATCTTGAAGAAAAAAGAAAGGATCAATAGATGGAGTAGAATGAAAACTAAGTTGAGAGGTAAATTTCTTCCTCAAGATTATAAGTTGGTTTTGTTTAGGAAACCTTACACCTTAAACATAAATCAATGATAGTTAGGGAGTTTATTGAGAAATTTTATAAGGTGAATATTAGATCAGGTCATATAGAGGGTACACCTGAGAAAGTTGCCAGGTATGCAAACAGTATAAGGTTTGATATACAACATGAACTAAGTTTGTTGTCATTAAGATCTGTTGAAGAAGCATATCAAGTTGCTTTGAAGGATAAGGGGAAGCTGATGAGGAAGTAGGGTCAGAAAGAAAAGGTAAGAGGCTTTGGAGGAAGGGAACAACAACAAAAGGGTGAAGCTACCAGTTCAAACCGGCAAGTAAAACCTGATAGAAACAATGAGATTAGAGGTGGAAGGAATGATTCAAGAGGAAGAGGTAGAGGAAGGGGTGGACTAGTGAGGTGTTATACATGTGGATAGGTAGGTCACATTTCATGGGACTGTCCAGAAAATGTTGCCAGACAGAGAGGAGCACAAGTAGTGCAAGATAAACCTGAATCTCCAAAGGAATTAGAGGTGGATGAGAATTACCCTGAACAAGGTGAAGCCTTGTTGATGAGGAAAGTAATTGATGAGTCAGTCTAAAGGAGGAACCTGTTTAAGACAGTTTGCAAGATTGAAGGTAAGTGCTATAAATTAATTGTTGATAGTGGTAATACTGATAATTTGGTGTCTACAGAGATGGTGGAAAAACTCAAGTTGAGGAAGAAAGTACATCCAGAACCCTACAGGGTTGCATGGTTGCAGAAAGGTCATCAAGTTCTTGTGAGAGAACAATGGCAGGTAAAGTTTCAGATTGGAAGCTATAAAGATGAGGTAGGATGTGACATTATTGAGATGGATGCTTGTCATGTTTTATTAGGTAGACCTTGGCATTTTGACAGGGAAGCAATGCATGAGGGAAAGAGGAATGTCTATTCCTTTGAAATGAATGGGAAGAATCATATTCTTCATCCATTGAGGGTAAGTAAGAAGAGGTTAATAATTAGTTGCTAATGATGATGGATAAGAAAATGGCAACTGATTGGAAAGCTAAAGCAAATGATAATGAGGTTGAATTGACTAACATGACGTGCAGTGGTTGACTGAAGGACACAACAGATCAGAAAGAAATGTCCAATGCAAGCATTGCATTGATGGAGGAAGCATAGTATGAAGTCATTAACAATAATGGGAAGTGCATGGTTACTGAAATTACCAAGGATAGTGATGTGACAGTAACAAGCAGAAGTGAAGAAGCTTGAAGAATTCAAGTAGATAATTATTGGATATCAGGCATTATTATGCTAATAAGTTTTATGTTTTTTGTTGTAATAGAGAGACTGAATTATATATCTGCAGATGAAGGTGAACTTGTTGGTAATTTATTTACAGGTCAGAGAAAAGAGGATTCTGATTATTTAATGAAGTCTGAACATATGCTAGAACCAAAGGAATTGTTACCAACACAGTGCTGGAAAACATGGCTGAAGGGACTGTTCAAAATGAGAACACTGCCCAGGATTATATCTTGGGTCTCTGCTGCAAGCTTACATAAAAGCAGCAGAAAGGGAGCACATGGATAGGAGCCCATGAAAAGTTTCAAGCTAGGGAGTTTGATGCAGAAGCATCGTGGCATTCAAGCAATGTGACGGGCTGGTCACATGCTATGGCATATTTTTGGTTTGTTTGTTTTGATGAGTCATAGTTTGTTAGCACAAGTAGGAGTGATGGCAGATCATGACTCCCTGCATGGAGATCAAACCATAGGTTGTTTGTTTGTGACTGAGACATTTTTCATCATGCTCTATTTTTTTTTTGTCTTAGGTTACAATTTAGCTTAAATAGGCAACTTAGAGAAGGAAGAAGGGTTCTACTCTTCATTATTAGAATTGAAAAATTTGCAGGGAGACGGATAGACCAACGCCTGGTTTTGCTTGTAAATGTTTTGGGAAAACTGAAGAAGAGATCCGAAATGTGTGTTGCATGTTTTCTTAATATAAGGATTAACTATGTTTTAGCAGTGTTATTATCCTAGATGTATTTACTGATTGAGCTGTAAATCCGTGAAGATTCGAATTCGACAGTTTCTTGAACTTATGTGTATTTCTGTGATATTGTTGATTCATGCATGAGTTTGTTGCTTGAATAGTTGAATTAGGTTGTAAATGCATGCATAGGAAGAGTTATGCTAAGTAATATTAGAGGTTGTAGGCTGGATTGATCAATTCCATGATCAATCGGTGAAGCATGTAGGTGTTTTTCCTTAACCAGTTTATTGTAGAGAACAAACAGTGGAGATTGAGTCCGCAGACAGAGATCTGACAGTCTAGGAGAGATCCAAAATGGAAGTTGCGAGCATGATAATAGATCCATAAATATCTGTGAGATCCATGCCAAAGAGTAGATCTAAGGTTGTGAAGAAGGCTGCAAAGATATGATGGTCAGGGAAATTGCAAAGGAAAATTTGCGGAAGAAAGGTCATGGGAGCAACTTTGGGGAGTTGGTCGTGCATCTCGCAACCCGCTTACAGAAGAGTTGTTGTGGAAGGAAAGTTGCGGGGGATTAACTTTGAAATGATGATTCTGCATCCTGCAACCCACTTGTGGAAATAATTTTGTGGAAAAGCTGTTGCAGAAACAGGCTTGCGGAAAGCCTTGTTGCAGAAGCCCAATTGCGGGGAGGAAATTTAGCGCAGAATTTGGTAGTCCTGCTAATTGTAGGAGCCACCAGATACTGGAGGTGCTAGTAAGGTTAGCTATGGTCAACCCCTCCTACACCAGTTTACCTAACCTTGCATCTTTTTTGACAGAGTTTGAATAAAATTAACAAAACATTAGCACTTGTGCACCCTGGACTTTCACTGAAAGCTACACCCATCAGATGGTGGGTCGCACATAAAGAATCCATCTCGGAATAGCCATAATGTCGAATATTGATGGAGATGAGATTCATAAAAGAGATTAGTTATACTATTAAAAAATATATGGGATTGACTAATCATGTTGAACATATTGAGTATTGTCGTGCGACATGGGAGGAATGTCCGTGACCAGAATGGGTTCATTAGTTCATACACACTTTCAAAATGATACCAAGGAATTGGTATACATCAGTTGAACTGATATGAGGGACTATTGAATGGGATAAATTAGCTACTATATTCATACACACATTTGAGTTTGTCGGTGATCATCCATCAATCGATGTTGCATTGCAAGTAATCAAGGAAAAGATATTTGAAGATATCCATGTGGCAATGACAAAATTCATTCAGTGCAGTGAAATAATCCAACACTGGATGGGGTGCTATAATGTGACAGGAGAACCTGGTGATGATGACCTACTCGATGTAATCATACCAATATTATGAAGGTACACACATAGTGGTAGGATTTGGTATTTCTAGTGATCAGTTTATGAATCCACTAAAATTCAAGAAAGTAGACATTGGCTCTCAGAAAATCCAAAATTTTCCAGTATTGGAGATAACTGGGATGATGAGATTGTTGGGGAATATACGAACTTATTGCATGAGTTTCAAGAACTATTCCCTAAGAAATTCTAAAAAATCAAAGGAATTGTCAGAGAACATGGAGAAATGAAAATACCATTAAAACCCAACGCAAAACCCATAAAGCAACGACCATACCGAATGAGTCCGCGATATAAAGAAAAAGTCAAGACAGAATTGGACCAAATTATGGATGCAAGTATCATATAACTTGTTGAAGAATATGAATGGATCAGTACGATAGTAGTGCAAGATAAGAAGGCTAATAGTGAAGTAAGAATTTGCTTTGACCTAAGGAAATTGAACGATGCTTGTTTACATGACCCATTTCCAACTCGATTTATGGATGAAGTATTAGAAAGTGTTGGGGGTTAAGAGGTTTATTCATTTACTAATGGGTTCTCTAGCTACCATCAGATCAAAATCACAAAGGAATATCGACACAAGACAACCTTTGCGATGGAGTGGGGTTGTTTCCAACACACCGTAATGCCCTTTGGACTCAGAATTCTCCTACTATCTTTTCCACGATAGTAGTGACTTCCTTCAAATATTTTATTCATAAATTTCTTGGGGTCTACTTCAACGATTGGACAATATTTGGGCTCATTAAGGATCATATTGAGAGCCTCAAAATGATGTTGAAACAGTATCGCCAGTATCAAATTTTGTTGAACTTAAAGAAATGTATTTTTGTGTCCCTTTTGGAATTATGTTAGGTCATGCAGTTTATCACGATGGAATGTTGGTCAACCTTGCTAAAATTGAGATTATCGTTGACCTATCACCACCTACCAAAGTGAAGCGATTGAGAATGACATTGGATAGACATGATACTATTGAAAATTTATCGAAGGATACGTGGAAGTGAATGCTCCAATGGAGAAGTTATTGAAGAAAGATGTTAAGCTCTAGTGGATAGAAAATTTGCAAGAAATTCTGGATAATTTAAATAACAAGATGGTTACAATGACCATTCTTGTATTTCCAGATTGGAAAAAGGAATTTCATGTACATGTTGGCATCGTCTGTCGCACTCGGCGTGGTACTAAAACATCCTGGTGAAGGGTAGATTGATCATCTTATTTCCTTTGCTAGTAAAAATTATCAATATCAGAGAAGAACTATACCACAACAGAAAGAGAGGGACTAACTATGGTATATGTTGTGTGGAAGTTTGGACACTACTTGCTGGGTGGACATTTTGAAATGTTCACGAATCATTCAGCGTTGAAATACATGGTCAATAAGCCACTGTTGGGGGGGGGGAGATTTGATGATGGATTCTCCTTTTTTAGGAATTTGATTTTGAAGTCATTGTTAAACCAGGTTGACTAAATTTAAGGCCAGACCATCTATCGAGGATTGAGAATGGTGAAGAACCTGGTAATATTGATGATAATATCCCTGATGCACAATTATTTGCGATAACAATGTTTGATGATCATTATCAAGACATCATATAATTTTTGAGTACGAGATATGCCCCATCTGAATTTACAACTACATAGAAGAAACAGTTAGTTGTGCGAGCTACAAATTTCCAGTTAATCGCTGGACAATTATATAAAATGGGTCCTGATGAGATTCTTCGTTCCTATGTATTAGAACACGAGCGACCAATTATACTCAATGAAGCACATGCTAGTGTTGCGGGAGGACATTATGATAGAAAAGCTACAACGTGAAAGATATTGCAAGTACGATTGTGGTGGCCCACCATGCATGCAGATGCTTGACAATATTTTCATAGTTATGATGTATTTCAAAGAACCAAAAGTCCATCGCAACGAGATGAAATGCCACTAGTACCTCAACTAATTTTGCACGCATTTGACAAATGGGATGTTGATTTTATGGGACCTATTAATCCAACAAGGAAGAGAAGAGGTGCAAGATATATTATTACTACGATCGATTACTTTACTAGATGGGTTGAAGCTACACCAGTGAAGGATTGTGCTGTTGCAATTGCTACCAAGTTCCTGTTCAAAAATGTTGTGACTCGATTTGGAGGCCCGAATATTTTGATAAGTGAGCAAGGTACGCATTTTTTCAATCAATTGATTGAAGAATTAATTAAAGAATTCCATATCATCTAGCATAGAAATATAATGCCATATCACCCTCAAGCAAATGGTGCTATCGAATCTTTCAACAATATCCTAGAGAATTCGTTGACGATTCACAATATTCAAAGAGACGATTGGGACTAGAAAATCCCTGAATTCCTATGGGAATATCACACGACTCATAAGAAGTTGATAGGAAAAACTCCATTTCACCTGGTGCATGGACAAGAGTCTGTAATTCCAATGGAATATATTGTACCTAGCTTAAGGATTTATGTGATTACAGAGATGACAGATGTTGGTGCTATCGAGGAAAGACTGTTGAAGTTGATATAGTTGGAAGAGGAACATTTTGTTGTAGGTTATCATCAAGACATTGAGAAGGAACGACAAAAAGTATGGTATGATCACCAAATTAAGAATAAGTGATTCCAAGTCAGAGGACCTGTTCTTATGTATGATAACAAATTTTTAAAGCATCCGCGAAAGCTAAAAACACACTGGCTAGGACCGTATATTGTAATTCATATCACTGAAAGAGGCGTAGTGCAACTACAAAAGTTATATGGAACACTTGTCAAAGGATTGGTGAACGAAAGTTGCCTAAATCTCTACCAGGATAGTCGTGACTTGGTTGACTAAAAGAAAGAGAAAACATAAAAGAAAAGAGAAAAGAAAGAAAAAGAAAGATAAAACATAAAAGAAAGAAAAAGAAAGAGAAAACATAAAAGAAAAGAGAAAATAAAGAAAAATAAAGAGAAACCCTCTGATAATTTTTGTTTTGGTTTGATCGCGGGCTATGAACTATCACAAGAAGAAGCGAAAGGTGTCACAAACTATTTGTCTATTGCAAATGCAAAAAGAGTGGTAAAGACAATTCGTTTGTCACAATAAAAGGAAAATGTCGAAGGCTGAATACAATTCACAAAAGAAGAGGAGATGTCACAAGATGAACTTCTGTCATATAAATGACAACCAACTGTAATTAATTTAAAAATGCGAGCAATTTGGATGGCATTCTTTTTGGTCACTTCCATCATTATTGCACAATAACTACCACTAATGTGATAGGAAAGTGGAGGCATGCATAGAAGTTTCCCAATAATCATTTGAACGATCATCCCATTTGACAGAAAGGACAAATACCTTTCCATTAATTACCTGCTCATGTGGAGGATCAACTGAATGAATGTTTAGACGTTATCACCTTCACGCCCAAGTTTCAGTTCATTCAGTTGCATGCAAGAGAGATATTTCCCTTTGCAGCTACACAGGTCAAAGTGAGTTTTTCACAGATTATGCTTATTTCCATTTCCATTACAAGCATAGTTGCAGAATACGGTGTCACAACTGCAGCACCCACCCTCATTATGGAAGACATTACCAGATATGTTCCACTGCATGCCATGGTTGCACAAGAAGCTGAACAGATTCAATTTATCCATGAAGTAAGATTTTGACCAAACCCATATGGTCCATCAACAGGGAAGTGTTCTGGGAACCGCAAGAAGAAAGCACCAACAACACTACCATTGGGAGAGGAAGAACTAGGATCTACAACTATGCTGCCACTATATATTCCACCTTGAAAATATGATGCACCTAAGATTAGAGTTTTAAAGAATGGACGATATCCACTGGTAGCACCAACTATATCAAAAGGAGTTCGGGTAACGCAGAACATACTGTCAAATATCAAGATGCCGACCTTTGTCGATCATGACATACATAAATTTCCAAATTTGCACATGAAGAACTACATGGCTGCTGTAAAAGATACAAAGGATGGCCTGATGTATCTAGTTCCATTGGAATGTGAAAGAAGACTTGACAGAACAGGTTTAATGTCGCCGATGTATATGTTGCATTTTGGTTGAAGCACGGAGGTGAATGCATGTGTTAAAAAATTGCTAGTATCATTCCACGGTAGAAGCCTATGGCTCGACCGAAACATTTATGTGGATGTTGAGCTGATAGGAATGATTACAGGGCTTCCACTTGCAGGCGTAGACCCAACACCATTTTTCAAAGAATACTAAGATACTCTAAGGACAAACAAGTTAAAAGACAAGTATCATTTGACCAGAGATACCATATGATTTTTAATCGCCTCCATCAACGACCACACTGTTTGATTCACAACTAAGGTTTTAGCTACCAAGTTGGTGTAGAATATGCGATCGAACCGATGTACTACAGGGAAGATTTTAGTGATTGAACTATGCGCGGAGGGGGTTCAAATGAACTGGTCGCACTATCTACTAAATGAATTGTTATCAGATGTGGAGTAGTCACAGGTGAAGGGTAACATGTTCCATTATTCATGGTTACTTATTTTGATTTCGTTTTTCGCATGGGAAGAACCACCGAACTACTAGGGGGTAGATATACCAGTTCGATGTCTAGGAGCTCGATACCAAAATATCTAGTTTGAAAAAGATCTTAAGAAGAGGAAAAGAGACAACAATATATAGTTCTTTTTGCAAGCAGATTCCCTTTGAGATAATGTGAAAAAACAAGAAAGAATTACGGAGGAGACCATTTGGCGATTTAAAAACATTGTCAAGTTTTCGATCGGGCCCCATCATATCATGGTGCAGCCTCGAAAGGACCCACAACACCAATGGTTAATGACACAATATTTGCTATCTGATGAAGAAGTTGAGGACATTACCCAATATTGGCTAGAATAATGGTGAGTCCCTATCGTTGATGACCTAGTATCTATAGAAGAAGACCTACTACAAGACCATCCATCAACATAGAAGGATGGAGAACAAGGAGCGGACCCACCATTAGAAGCGGAAGATTCATAAAATTGTCCCACCCCTCCCAGAATTATTCTAGTACGACTCCAAGAAACCTTGGAAATGGGAGATAAGAGGAAGAAGATAGAGCATCCTGAGACAAGGCATAAGAAAAGGAAGGCAAACAGATCAGCAGGGTCTGTCGACATTACTAGTGAAGATTATACCCTTCTAATAGAATAAATGGGAGAAATAGCAACCCAAATACTTAAGAAGATGAATGAGCGAAAAATAGAGCTCACAAGTAGTATTACAAACTTACTCCAGATGCTTTGCAAACCAATAAAATAAGTATGGTTAGCCATAGACTATAGACCACAATTGCCAGTGTTGCAGGACTTAGTTGGCTCGTCAGAAGAGCAACCGAGTGATGTGATGACACCTATCCCACTAATAAAATCTTAATTGGTGGGAGAAGCACTCGACTTGGAGACAACAACGCTAAATACAATGGCCAAGATCTTGGGCCATGTCACCATAGATCTCTCTCAAATGCCGATGTATGAAGTATATGCCATCTAGAATGTCGCAATCGTAGAAATGAAGGTACGAGATGGCACATTAGTTAAGAAAGTTAGAGCATCAAATAAGACTGTTAATCAGATGAAGAAAACAATCAAATAAAGTGAGGAGAAAGCCAAAACCTAGGAGGAGGATAAGCACCGGCTGTAACACTAGCTTGCAGTAATTTCACAGACGAAGGCATAACAAATGAGATGTTTGCAGAAGCCAAGGTATTTCGACTTGGAGAAATAGAAGAGGACCTCCAAAAAATGGTTGTGGAGTTGGAAGCAGAGTTATTAGCCAGTACACCCCTAGAGGTGCTGGAAGAAAGAAGGAAAAAAACAATAGAGGTCTCAAAGAATATCGAAGAGGCATAGGAATTATGTACCATGGAAGTCGAACAAATTTCTCAGACGTGGGAAGCGTTGATCAACGATGAATAACTAGAGAAAGTCATAGAGCAGTTGCACACTATTGAGAAAGACGTGACCTAGATAAATAATGAGATGAAGAAAATTCCCTTAGCAGAGAAAATGGCTAGGGTTGTTGAGATGAAGAAACTACAACAACAAGTAGCAGTGCTGCGAACTCAACAACAACAGAGGACCACCATGGTCACAAAATTACATGCATAGGCAAACAGAGTTACATGAATTATTCAACTTGTACACCAGGAAGTGTGACAAGTAGAAGAGTTAGATGGACTTACAATGTTAGAACACATCAGTTTCGACATTGTGGAGAATTTGAAGAAGAAGGAAGCAGAAGTATGGGAGGAGACCGTGCACATAGTGAAAATATTCTAGTATTTTCAAAGTAAGGTTGTCACAACAAAAGTTTCAGATTACTGTGGCTCGAGACAAGCCACGGGTGAGTGTTGGGGGCCTGTTGACCCTAGGAAATGATAGGAATAATTTGACGATCAACATGAATTTTTCTCAAGAATATAAAGAGTCTGGTCACATAACAAAGGAAGTTGTGATGAAGGAAGAGCTATGATAGAAGAAGCAGTTCTACAGGGAGTTGCGATATAAGCATCCATGAGGGAAGAGTTCACGACTGAAGGGAAGTTGCGATGAGATAAATCACAAAGGAAGGGACCACAATAGAACAAGACATGTAGCAGATGAAAAAGACAGCCCGAGAAATCGTGGGTAAGAATTCAGTTAGGATAATGCATGCTTTGGGGAATAAAGCATATTTGTATTTTGGGTCGATAATGCCTACTGGCAATTGTAACTGAATGTATGAGAATAGGAATGAAATCATGTCTACTAACATAATAGAGTCAGTTTATTATGGCATGTAAGAGTCTATAAAAGGGATAACCCAAGCTATGTGCAGATTTCGCTCACCTAGGTCTCTACCGACTCATGTCTATGAAGAGTTGTAGAGTTGTAGAGAAGAGAGTCGATACAGGCTATGTGCGGATCGACAATAGAGTGAAAGAGAGGAAAACTTTAGAGACCTAATACTGGAAAGGATGAGAGGAGAGAAGTATTTATTTATTGTATAGAATATCTAGAACAAAGTCTGCAAGCTAAGTGCACAGATGAAGGTGCTATATATTTATCATGCCAAATGAAGAGCACCTTTGTGGTTTTTCCTAGATGGGTTTCAACATTAAATGTTGTCTCAATGTGTATTTGATGGATATGTCTATTTTGAATGAATGTATGTTGTGAATAAGTATGCCTGAACATATTGAATAGCATTTGTTTATGAATGAGTTCTTAGATGCATGTGTCACACTGTTAATGAAAGAATCTATGCTAAGCTTTATATCACTGTTGTAATCTCTGTTGACAAATAAGTAGAGTAATATATTGAATAAACAAAATAAGAATAAGAAACAAACCCCCTGGATTTGTTTAAGAAAGCTAGTAAGGTGCCAAGGAAGAGGAAACCCCCACACAACTGTAGAAACCTAGTTCTAGAAGTTACTCGTAATAGATATCTCATGTGAGATTGCATCTGCGTCGCAAGTGCTACCGACTGAGCCTAGATCTATCAAGACAATATGTTGGGATTTGTTGATGGACAGCCAAGGGTATGAAACTAGGTCAAAGGAGGAAATACCAACACCATTAAAATAAAAAAATAGACCTTTCACTCGTATTTCCTCCATTTGTTGAGGTGTTAGCCTCTGAGGCGGGTTAGAAGAAGGAAAATCATTTTCTCTATATGTGTTGGAAGTGGTATTTCTAGTGTCCATTGCCATATTTTTACGTTCAACCTTTATTTCCATTATGAAAGCATTCTCCAAGGATGGCGGTTCGAAGAGACACACCTCATGTTGGATGTTATCATTCAAGATTCTAATAAAGAGATCTAACAAATTACCTTCTGAAATATTCTTCACTATAAGAAATCTTATAAAATAGCTTGATGTGCTCTATAACTGAACCTTTTTGCTTGAGATTTACCAACTGGCTAAAGAAGGTGTTGTTATTAATATTCTTATAATGTGTAATCAATTATTTTGTGAATATATACCTAGATATAATAGAGTCATTTTTACGGTCACAAAGCCATTGGTACCATATAAATTGATCATGCTCTAAATATAATGATGTAATGGTTACCTTTCGCAAAGTTGACACCTGGTGCAGATCAAAGAATTGCTCCATCTAGAATATCCAAGTTATGGGATCATTGCCATCAAACTTTATCATATCAATATTAGGAAGTTGGGCATCCCTTGGTGACCATCCATGATGACTTCCATTCCTATAATTATTTCCTCTTTGAATATTCATATTCAAGTAATGTTTCTCAACATGGGCATTATATTTATTATCTTGAGTATCCCAGAACACATCATTATGTGCAGGGGGAGTATCCCTTGAATTTTGTATGAGATCAATAATATTTTTCATATTTGCCATCAACTTCCCCTCTAAATTAAGTAAATCAGTTTTTCCCACAAACCCTTTCATATTTTCCTCCATTTTATTATCCATATGTTCCATCAAATTCTCGTCTAAATTAACTAAATCAAATTTTATCACAACCCCTTTGATCATAGCTTCCAACTGGGACACTAAAAAAGATAGGTCTTCCCTCTCAGCATATGTTGGGGATCAATCCTCTGGTGGTTTCAATGGAGTATGATTTTTTACACTTAATTTTTGAGGAATTTTTAACAATATATATATATATCACACCCTAAGTTTCAACACAAATAGATCCTTCTACTCAAAGTTATTCAAATTTAAAACGACTTACCTTCTTCAAACCTTGATTGGAAGACTGTTTTATGGATGACATGGAACTTAGGTAAATTTGACATTTTGGTTCCTATGGGTATGAAACCTCATATAGTTGTATCCTAATATTTCCTATTTCTGATGTCGTAGGTTTGACCTAATTCAGATTCTCTAGTAAGAAGTTAGTGCAAATCTCTCAACACTTTTTTATTTTTTCTCTATCCAGAAGAGAAAACTTATATGATATTCCATATTCCAATATTTTCGATATGAGGCTGAAAAATATACCACATATATCTCGTTCCATTTTATTTCTAATGCAATAGGTCTCACCCAATTTGGATCTCACATTCTCTATATATGGCTGTTTTCCCAAGAACACCTATTTTGGACTATTTTTTTTACTAGTAGAAAACCGTATATTCCAAGAAAAATATTTCCAAACCTATAACGTTTTAGGATTTAAAAATCAGACCACAGATATCTTGGCCTGTTTTAGAGATGGGTTCTTAATATCAATGTCTGAAACCTTACAGAAAAAGTTTTATGGTGAAAATTCCAAGATGAATCATTTTGAAGAAACCGGTCCCAAGAAAAGAGCTCTGAGACCAAATGTTACACAACCAAATCCTAGAAATAGCATAAAAGAGAAGAAATATACCATAAGAATATAATCCACACCTTAATAATGAAGAACAAAGATGAATAACATGCATATTCAAGAGGGAAACCTCCTTACACAATGCACTAAGTACATAAGACAAGACAATATACAATGATGACTAAAATGAAAATATCTCTTTCCTATATATAGGAGACAAAGGTGTATAGTAGAAATTAATAGAACCACTAATATACCCAATATGCTATCAAATAATATGTAATGTACCAAAATAAAATTGGTAATGCACCACTCTATAAGGGGTAATGCACCATCATTGAGGGCTTAACAGGGTCCTACCCTAACCCCCCTACTTTATTAATGTACAAGGCCATAAGACCCATTAGTTAGTTGGTGGGCAGTGCTTTAATGTAAAAGGGATTTCAATATTTAATAAAGTCCCCTAAGTGGTTGAACCTCATTATTAGTGGGACCAAAAGTGGTTAGGACTTTGGCTATTGAAGAACTATATATAGAGTAGTAAAATATGTAATGTTTAGTCAATAATTGTCATTGTATTTGGAGCTTTTCACTTAGAGGTTTACCCCTTGAAGAGGCAAGTGAGCATAGCTATATATTTTTATCTATTCTCTCTTGTGTTTTTCTGTCTTTTCTTTGTTTTTTTGGGTTTTTGTATATTACAAAAAAAAAACACAATTTATTGATGAGACAAAAGTTGTCAATGATAGTGTTGATATTGTAGTTTCGGGAGGCATCCTAAAGAATTTGGCCCCAAAGAAGAATATAATAAACATTTGATTATCATGCATAAAGGGAAGTTGAACTCCACAAGTGTGAAAGTAATCCCCAACAAAAGTGGATAGGAAAAACATGAAGAAGGTATAAATATAAGTTGTCTCACCCATTGTCCAACATGAAATTCGCTACACACTACTACTGATGTGCAAAAGAGAGAAGAAGAAGGCCAAGCAACATAAGAAGACTAATTATGGGTTTTCTATCTTTGGATATATTCTTCTTTAGTGTGGCTACTCTCGTATCTAGATGTACATTGTATCTTGAATTATATCTCTACATGAGAAATATTGTTGGGTTTTCTTCCCTCGTGTACAAGGGTTTCCCAAGATAAAATGTAGTGTCTCTTGTACATGCTTATATTTCAATGATCCTATTTTGTTTATGCTGCAAATATTTAAAATTAAAATATTATATTAAAAACTCCAACATGGTATCCGAGTAAGGTTAGGTCTAGACTCTTTAGCGAGAGTGACCTATGGTATAGAGAAATCATAATGTAGTTTTTGGGATGGATTCTTATCGCTCATTCAAATATTAGGCGGCGAGTCACATAAATTATGCCAAAGGGGGTGCTCCAACTTATATAACACCACCCTTTATCTTACCATATAGGGTTATATATGATGTTTCTATCCCAATATATGGGTGGTTTACCGCTTATGGAAATGAAATCCATATTTCCCATAGAATCTTTAACAACGGTTGATACAGGGTTTGATCCAAGAATGAATACAATTGTATGACCGATGTCGGCTCAACCTGCAATCACCCATTCATAAGTTGTTTAATAAAGTGATCCATTACCATTATATGAATTGAGCAAATTCATCTCTTAACATGTGGATCACATGACTTGATGGTATCTTTGAAACAACGACCTATTTTTATAGATTCATGACATCGATCATATAGTTTCAACCATCAATGTATCCAATAATTATTGAAACACTATATATGCTTTAGAACATGGGATTGTTGGATAATCTCATGGAAAATCAGCTCATGATTGGAACCTGTCAACTTGCACTTTCACCCATGATTATTCTGAAGAAATGGATTGTTTTCCGTGATTTTTAATAGCAACATTTATCATAGAAATTTGGTAGTCTCGTTTGAATTAAATCCACTAAGAATCCATAATTCATGGTCTAGCACATCATTGAATGAATGAATTCACAAATCGACAGATGATTTCCTAATTAGGGTTTATACAGAGGTTGATTATGTGGCCTATATGGCTTATCCTCACTACTCGTGATCTGAATCATTTGAGTTGTATCCTTTGGACATCAATATGGATGATTGCGAATTGATTTTAGACCCAACAACACCATATGTGGTTGACTTGACTATCAACTTGTATTCAAATTCATCTAGCATTGCATTGATGGTTGTCTTGTTTGAGTATAGGACAATACTGGTCAAACCATCAAACATAGGCTAGACTAGAATATTTCACCTGATTGTTATCACCTGTCTAGTTATTACTAGCATGATTTAGAGTACTAAGAAGACCTCGATATACCTTACATAAATGCATAGAATTGACAAAATGTGGCGTCCTGCTTGGACTGCATATAAGTTTCACAACATATTTCATCATGGATTCCTTGGACGAAGAAGAAGCCTCCCTTTTGCAATAGTTGAAAGAATTTTGTGAGAAGAAGAGAAAATATACTTCCATGAACCTCAGGAGTCAAGGATCAATAGGGAGTCAACAACAAGATAAGTATTTGTACTGTCATTTGAGTTATTCCTTAAATTTCCAAGTGTTTTGAACATATATAAGAGATATTGTTTATAATAGTTGAATGCAAATCTATGATACTACGAGGAAGTGTGTTATGCTTGTTACAATGTAGCATGCCATGCATTTATATATGACTAAGATTAATTATTAGGCTCAATTTGTGCAATTTATGTATGTGTTGAGAAAGTATCCTATAGTGTTGCACAACAACCCATGATCCCTCGATGGAGATAATATAGGATGAAACCTCTTTGATAACATGCTTAGAGTAGTGCATGCTCTTGATAGTATGTTCTGGTGGAGGTGTAAGGCATCTACATAGTTACTGAGTGTGTTTGGGATATGGATGGGTGTTGTGTTGAAGCATTGGATAAGATACTAAACCTTCATGATTCATTACATGAATGTGTGCACCATGTCATTATGCATAAAATATTGATATTTTATTGAAATGTCAATATATATATACACTACTACATTTCGATCCAAAATCCGACGGCGCGTGGATTTCTCTTTTTAAACTTACCAAAAATCACAAGGATACATTTTTTTTTGTAAATGTGGCCACAAGCATCAGTGAAGCGACGGCTATTCTCATAACCATCGCATAACCGTCGGTTAAGTGACAACGCGTTAGTAAGCGTCGCTTAAGCGATGACGCCTTTAATTGGTCTGTGGATTTTTGGTTTTGAAGTGATGATGTGGTTGAGGAAGAAGTGGGTGGTCATAAGAGAAGTGTTGACAAATGTTAACATTGCTTAAACCATTTGATAAATTAGGTAACGACCAATAATCTACTTGTGGTCACAATTGGATATAGGGTGACATTCTATAACGTTGATCCCTTAGTTGCAAAAAATGTTAATAATGATAATGGGATATGGAGGAGTAGATTGTGCTTAGGTTTTAGGGGTGAGAATTTGACAATTCTTGCATAGATTAATCTCATGAATGTAGTGATGTGAAAAGAAAGCCAACAAATATCCCACGTAT
>LPNX011206279.1:145769-247622 GCA_001517045.1 Pseudotsuga menziesii | reverse complement strand
GATACTCGATTGAAGGAGCTGTAGGCCAAGCTTTGTGCAAAAGTAGTAGATAATATGCAATTGCAGAGGTGATGGTTACCAATGTAGCTAAGGATCCTTCAATAAGGGAGAATTTAATTATTGAAGAAAAAGTATTGAAAGCAGTCTAAAATTGAAATACTGTAAAAGCACGTCTATAATTTCATTATGGAAGAATTTATTCCTTGAACAGTAGACTCCTTACTGCTGAAAGTGAAATCCTCTAGTTTCATAGCAAATTGTCTAATCCCTAATACTAGCTAGTTTTTTCATACAATTTTTATTATTTTGATGATCAATAGAAGCGAACATGTATATATTTCTGACAATGTAAAGTGCAAAAGTTCCACAAAGTCTCCACTGAAAAAGAAGAACAAATCAATGAATTAATTGTTTAGTTGTTAACCAAAAAAAGGGAGGGGACAAAATCGAACACTCGCAATATTGGAAACCTTACCGAGCTAAATACCCTTTACATGATTGGAAACCTTACCAATTTGATCTAAAAGATGCGGATCGCTACTTCCATTAACCCCCTTAAGCCACATTTTGGCTCAAGCCTCCTTAGCCACCCACCATCAATCTCAATACTTGTTTCTACTACCATGTTGAAAATTGGACGCGCTAGGAGTTAAACCCAGGGCCCACATCTACTAACATCAAGCCACTTGGATTTTTCATGACCTTACGAATTTGGTATCTAGGTGGATTTCTATAGACTATCAAGCCTCCTTAGCCATGCCCAATCAATCTCAACACCTGGCTCTGATGCCATGTTGAAAATTGGACAGGCTAGGAATCAAACCCAGGCCTTGCACCTACTAAATCCAGTAGGGCTGGGGCTCTCTAAGAATCCTTCTTCTGATGCTAAATTAAGCTTAACACATTCTGAATCACTGTTATGAATAACATCACCTCCTAGCTTAATATCAGTAGTAATGCAGCTTGTCTTTTCAAAGAAGTCCAGTGGAAATTCTGGGTTGATCCCAGCATTTGCTGTATTATTGAGGATGCCAGGGCCTAGCTTTTTCACCTGCTCTGAATTGATGTTGCAATCATGTCTTAGTAATTCCAATCCTCGAGTTCCACTACCCATTCCAAATGAGAAGATCTGCAAACTACCATCATCATGTAAAAAAAGAACATTATTTTTGTCCTTAGAGAGAGGCCTGTAAGCTGAAATGCCAACCCATTGAGAAGATGGACTTCCAGGCAATCACAGAAGTTGTGCACATAGCTCCATAAAACCAAGAGACACAGTAAGTGGAGAGTTCGACTTCAAACTAGAGAGGCAGACAAGGAAACCACTGCCATCAAGCAACTCCTAGTGATGTAGTCCAGCAGGCCTTAATTGACCATCTTGATAACCGTCAAGAACACTTGATACTTTTCTAATATATGTCGCATCAGGATTCAAATGCCCAATCAAATTTGAACCATCATGATAAGAGAGGAAAAGTAATCTGTAGGCTGATGTGAAACACAAAGATATACCTTTTGACTGCACATCTCTACCGTGGAGATGGATAGTCTCTGCCAAAACTTGAGCTCCAATATAACCCTCTACTTCTATTTGTTGCCTATACAACATGCCATGTTGTGATAGTACAAAAAGAACTAGCCGACCACGTAAGATGGGTACTAATACTGCATCAATAATTGAATCTTCCAATAACGTAAAATAATGCATAGGGCTAATGTTATCTTGGGACAGGTCATAAATATTCACAAACTTGTTGGTCACCACCATGAGTTGAACCTGAGAACCAGGAAGCCAGGCTATTTGTCGAATGTAAGCACCTTGCAAAGCAAGCTCAATTGCAAGACGGTCTGTTATTTCATCTCGAGAATTGACAGTGAGAACTTGGCATTCCTCATACCTTGGAGATGGATAGTCTTTGCATCTAAGATTGTTACTTTGTCACCTTCTCCTGCTGCAAGCCTGCCTCTGCTATTTATAGTAAGAAGAGATTTGACTATAGAGCCACTTGAAAGATGGGATTTAAGTTCCCTTGCATTATAATATTCTGTTTTAATCTTCATGTCCAGAGATCCACTTTTATATGCCTTCCTTAATTGCAAAAGATCTGAATTGTAGGATAAAACCTTGTCATCACCCAGAACTATCCTCTCATTCTTTGACAATACTGAATGACTAGCCTCGTTAATACCAAGAAGAAGTTCTCTACATAACCTCAAAACTTGGCCTTCAATATCCATATCCATAAAAAGTGATAGCAACCCATCCTCTTCCTCTTTGGGGATAGATAACTTGAAAGTCTTCTCATTCTCCATGCAACCTTCATCCTCAAGATCAGAGTCACTGTCAGATGGCTGAAGATGATCCCTCTCATCTGAGAGAGGCAAGAATGGATCAACGCCGCTAGCCCCCCTCAATGATTTAGTGCTGGAAGAAACATATTTTCGAGGCTTCAAGCAGAGGTAGCTTGTCCCTCTTACCCCTCCTGCTCCACAATCACAAAAGAAACGGCTTAAACGAGAGTAAACAACTCTGTGACCCCTGTGGCACACCCTGGCACAAATAGAATAGCACCCTTTAGAAATAGTCAGATCGCAAGTGTAGCAGAAGTACCAATGTTGTTCCATAAAGTTGCTTCCACTAGTGGTGAATGTACAAACTTTTGATGCAAGTGACCTTTCACTGTTACTCTCATCATCATCTTCTTTATCCATACTAGCCAGTTCTCCATCAAATGTGCCATCATCCTCATCATCATCTGCTGATGTGGCATCACACTCAATCGCACTAGAATGGACTCCCCGATTGACTGGATTAACCAAAGCCTTCGAGTTTTTTCTAGGAACACTAAGCTTCAACTTACAGCTAGCAGAATCATTGTTAGAACTAGTGTTTGACCAAGGCTTCTCTGTTAATTTTTTAGAAACATGCTTGTTAGCACCATACGAACCCAGTGCAGAAACCAGAAAGCCCAAGACAAACTTCAAACCCTCCAGATGGGTTTCATCGGCATACAACTTGACCACCATATCAATTGCCCTCTTGATAATAGGCTTTATTGTGGACTCACCATTTGCCAACTGAACTACAAAATTGAAGTATGCTTTCGCAGTAGGAACATCAAATGACAGGAATGCCTTCTCTAGACCCACAAGCAATGCATCAAGAATGTGATCACAAAGTTCTCTTGATTTTGAATCAGATGAAGGTGACACTAGAGCATTGATGAAAGCAATAGCTGAATCTCTTACTGAATTAGAGACTCCTGTTGGAAAATTACCTACAACTAATTGAGCAGTATATCCTAGCAGCATTTTTTCCAGCCATGAAACCAAAGAAGATGAATCCATCAATAAGAGATTTTCTTGCAAGGTGTGTTTCAAGTTAATATAACTCGGGTCACCTGTTAAAAGATTAACAAATAGCTGTAGCACCTTCGTATTCACTGACTCATTATGGCATCCATCCAAAGCATCAATTAAAGGCAAAAAGTTACCATTGCCTCCAAGAAATTCCCGGAACTTGTTGGATTGGTTCAACATCAATGAGTCCTCAGTGTTCCCAAGCAAAATGACTTTACTAGGATCCGTTCTCAGGCATTCCACCATATTAGTTGCACTTGTAAGTAGATGCTCTTTAATAGATAAGTTAACCTCCTTGCTTGAGTTCATTTCTTTTACCAGGATTTCCATGTTCTTCAGCAAAAATAGATCACTATACATACATCTCTCTTCTATAGAGGGAATTAAATTATTGAACAGGATTCTACATTTATCATGTATACCCTCAAATAGCCTGTCAAACTTTATGGTCATTATGACCTCAAGCAAACTATTGAAAACTTCTGCATCAACCTCAATTCCCCCTAATGCATCTCTTGCTCTGAAAAATTGCTCAATTGTATACAAAAATCCCTCAACAGAGAGGGTAGAAGAGACCACAGCTACACTCCCTGGATGAACATGTGATGGGAAACCATGCAACGAGGAGCTCAGAAAAAGTTTGTTCAGGTTCCTTGTGTTTTCTTTGCTCACAATTCCTCTAAAATTTGTCAGAGTTCCAAGTACAGACTCTATAAGCTTAAAGCTAGCTCCTAGCTTCCCCAACAGCTCTTCCTGCTTTGACTTGTCGTAACCTGCTTGAAGCAGCAAATTTAGTGAAAACAGTGCATCATCTTCACATTCTTTTCCATCAAGAACAAAAAGCACAGCTTTTCGCAATGCCCCGACATGCATGCTCAAAAGGGCTGTCAATATTTTCAGCAAAATGCTTGATTGCCCATCCTTCAATACACAAAAAAACTAACTGCTCAAAAAGTGTGAGTAATGAAGTATCTTTAGATGTCTGCTCTATCCAAAATGTGTCCTCTCTTGAAACTGGGATCTTTCTCATAGACACTTTCCATAGACCTGCCTGGAGCAATGATAAAATTAAAGACAGCCATGCACTGTGCCTTAAGAATAACCAACCCCTTTCCTTCACACTATGCTCTTTGTATAATGTTTGAAGCTGAGAGAGTATATCTAGATTGATATTTTCCAGCTGTGATAGCTCCCCTGTATGGCCAAAATGAACATTATGGCGCAGAATTCTGCTAAAAATTATGAAGTATTCAATTTCAAGCAACTTGTCTCTGCCCAATTCAGGACTCCATGGCAAAGCACCAGCTTCCTTAACATCAATATATGATAGAGTGATCCAGCCAAGTACAAAACAATATCTTTCAAGTATAAGCTCATGCACTTGGGAAGCTTTCCTATTCTGCCACACTTCCAAAATGCGACAAACAACAGAATAGAGATCAGACCAATTTAAACCTAGATCTTGAAGAACTTTGTGTTGTACAATACCCCAGTTATGAACCCCACTAACGTCAATCAGTTGCTGAAAGAGATCAGCCATTCCATGCTCTTCTGTGACTCCCTCATTCACATTTATAACACTTTGTACCACATGATATACCCATGATTCTAAATAGCCTGTTCCTGTGGGAAGCTGAAAAGTTCCTCCTTGTGTAATCTGTATTAACTTATTTCTTATATTGAACATCAACCAGGATGGGAAGGTTGTAGAGTGGAGAATCATGTGCTGAAGAATCAACATCAGTCTTGAAATTAGCAAAGACCAGCAAACCAATTGTGTGCTGTTAAGTTCCACTGGAGGACAACTTACATTGCTGAGGGTAGAAAAAATATTCTCTGCCATTTTGATTTTTTCAAATGCATTTGAAGAATGAAAAGCCATGAGAAGAACTTCCAAATGAAATAGGGATGGAAGACTTGCACAAACTTCTTGGATATTTAAGCACCCTGAATATGTAGCTTTCACTTTCTCAACAATAAAATCAGCATAGCCTTTGCAGATTTTGAGTCTTAAGGAGTCATCTCCCAAACTGGACCCTGTGGATGTCTTTATAATAAGAATGCAAGCTACAAGAACAAGAGCATCATCAGTATAAGCAAACCTCCCATCCTCTACCTTCAGAACTTGATTTACTAGGTGTTCTTCAAGTTCGATGGATAAGGAACGCCTCATAACAAGTTCATGTAATAGGTTAAAGCATGCTTTGTGAAAATTTTCAAGGAAGTGTTTTTCATAGGACATATCTGAAACACCAGTCCCCTCCATTCTTTCATCAACTGAAAGATGTGGCTGTAGCATTCGTAAAAGAGCACTGACATGTTCTTCATTAAGTTGGTGACAGGCTTCTTTGTAAATAGAAGAATGCCAATCTGGAGAAAAAATGCACTCTTTAATAAAACTAAGCACTTCAATAGCTCCTTGTAAAGGAATATTACTGGAGTCAGAAACACTGTCATTTGCAGAGCAGGGCTGTTCATGTCCATCAGAGATGACTACTTGCCTGCTAGCCTTTGAAAATAGATCTCCAAAGAGAGCATCATCTTCATGCCCACTTGCATATTTTGCATCATTTACTCCCAGCCCATCCTTGCTAGCAGTTGGCCATGACTTTTCCCATATTTTCACATCATTTTCCTTTTTTTTTTAATTTCGTCTTAGTTTCTCATAACCTTGTTTTCTTCCTTTTTAATGTTTATGTGGGATTTTAGGTTTAAAGGATTTCCAATGCATTTATTTTATCATTTTACGTGAATTTATGATTAAGCATTATAAAAAGAACATATTTTCACTTATTTTTGAAATCTAGTTCAATTTACTAGTTGTTATAGGAATTGGACTAGTTCTTACATGAATTGGAATTTCTGTAACTGTGTAGTTTTTGGTCTCACTCCAAATTCATGGGTCAAATTCAATTTTTCTCTTCACTCATTTTAATATTTTCTATGAATTTGGGATCATCATTCAAATATCTTGTATAAAGAAGAATCTTGGAGCTTTGGATAACATTTGTTGCCAAAGATCTTTTATATATTATGAGCTAAATTCTAGTTGTTGATTTTTAGCAGATGGTTGTAACCACATGAGAGATTTGTGGAGCTAGATTTATTGTTTGTTATTTTAGTTGCTAGGAAAGTTCATGTCTAAAAAAGAGTGCCTTCTCTATTCCATGGGAGGACCCTTGGAACATATATCCAACTTATGATGGAATATAATATAACTTCTTGAGATTTTCTTCTGTGTAGTTTGTAATTTTCTAGTTTTTACTTAACTTAATTTTATGATGGCGGAGTTTAATTTGTTGTCATGAATTCTTAGGAGACAAAGCTCACTCCATGAGAATGGGTGTGTACTTCCATAAAAAAAGGGTAAACATGGTATCATAGTAATACAGCTTGATAATCTTATAAATAGAGTGACTTAGAACCCTATCGTGATTAAGGTCAATAAGAACCATAAAGCCCATTCCAAATATCAGTATTCAAGTGAATCAGTAGGAGTAGTAACAACATATGTATCACCCTTGAATCAATCATAGTGGCTAGTATAATCACCGATGCTTATATGAACATATAAGAAGCTAAGACCGGTATTAAATCTAACCTAATATGGAAAGAGCTAGTAAGGTAATATGAGTATTGTTACCATATGAAGTATTCCAATTCATTTGATTTTTGGAGACTCAAAGGTTATTATCTCTTGGCTCAACAGATCGGCGGCACTTGATGTTCCTACTCTGATGCATTGGTGTAAAGATATAAGAAATATGCTTCAATTGGCCCCTCAAGTGATCTTCAAGCACATTTTTCGTGAGCATAACTCTCTGGCAGACGGACTCTCAAAACAAGCCCTGAAAATGGACTTGGGTCATGGATTCTTCACTGAAAATCTGGATGGTATGGTCATAAATGATGGCCATTTTATACTTTTTTAGTTGCTGGGTCTCTTGTTTTTTGACTTTCAGCATAGTATTGATATTATTGCTCCTGTTTTGATTTGAGTCCTCTCTGCTAGCAAGTTTTGTTCAGGATTATCTGATTGTCGATCACTCTCGATATTCTTCTCAGCATATTCTGACCTGATTTTTCAGGGATGATGAGAAAAGTCTGCTATGATCAGACTTTTATACATATCATGGATGCAATAGTTAGTATGAGTACTTAGTTTACTGTGTGATGCATTGTTTTGCTGAAGTTTAGTTCAGTCACTATGATGCTATGTAAATGATGTCTTTTGATTCATTTGAATAACAAAGGCTGGTATTTTTTCCTCTGCTATGATCAGACTTTTATACATATCATGGATGCAGTAGTTAGTATGAGTACTTAGTTTACTGTGTGATGCATTGTTTTGCTGAAGTTTAGTTCAGTCACTATGATGCTATGTAAATGATGTCTTTTGATTCATTTGAATAACAAAGGCTGGTATTTTTTCCTCTGAAAAAAGAAGTATTCACACATCCTAGCAAAGGGTTATGATTGGGATAGAGTGTGATCTGCATAATATGGATCACATTAAACATTATAGTAATATAGGTAAGTTAAGCTTCTTAGATTACACTAAGTCGTTACTCTTCTTGCTTATTACAATACAGGAGGTAATACAAGATTGTTCTCAACTAACCTTGTATCTATAGTTTCTAAAAATACCTTTCTTTCCAGTCTCCCTTTCTTTAAAAAATAGAAAGCCCCAAGCTGTTGTATTAAGCCGTAGTGTAAGAAAAAACGAATAGTTTATACTACTTGTATGGTGGTCTATACTTTTATTTGTTTTATGCAATTAAATTTCATAGTCAATTTTTACATTGATACAAGCGTGGTGTGTTTCTTACTCTTAGTGCCATTTAGTTTTTATCAAAACTTTCCAGACCATAATGATGATTTATGGAAAGTGGGAAATTCCAGAATCATGCAAAGAGATAACTTGGTAACAGTAAGGTTCCAGTGGCATGATCGGTGCCCAAGTACATTTCTAATCTCATCTTGCTTTCTCATAACCTTGTTTTATTCCATTTTAATGTTTATGTGGGATTTTGGGTTTAAATTTTTTCATGCATTTCTTTTAGTATTTTATGTGAATTTATGATTAAACATTAGAAAAAGAACATATTCTTATTTACCTTTGAAAACTAGTTCACTTTACTAGTTGTTATATGAATTGGACTAATTCTTATAGGAATTGGAATTCCTATAAATTTGTAGTTATTGGTCTTACTCCAAATTTGTAGATCAAATTTGAATTTTCTCTTCAGCCATTAAAGATTTGATATGGATTTGGGATCATCATTCAAATGTCTTGGATAAAGAAGAATTTTGGAGCTTTGGATAAGATATGTTACCAAATATCTTGGAGATATTATAAGCTAATTTATTGCTGCTACTTTTTAGCAAATGGTTGTAACCAAATGAGAGATTTGTGGTTTTGGATTTATTATTTGTTATTTTTGTTTATAGGCAAGTTCATGTGTAAAAAGGAGTTCCTTCTCCATTCTGTGGGAGGACTATTGGAGCATATGTCCAACTTATGATGGAATATAATAAAACTTGATATTTTCTTCTATATAGTTTGAAATTTTATAGTTTTTATTTATTTGTTACCATGAATTCTTAGGAGACAAAGCTCACTACATGAGAGCATGGTGTCCTTATTATGCCTTTAATTGTTTTATGCAATTGAATTTCATAGTTCTTACTTGGATACAAGTGCACTGTTTTTTTCCCCCGCAATGTCATTAACTTTTTATCATAACTTGTCAACAACAGAATGATGATTTATGGAAAGAGGGAAATTTTGAAATCATGCAAAGATATAACTTGGTGACAACAAGGTCCCAATAGCATGATAAGTTCCCAAGTACATGGTCATTGCTGATAGTGGTTGAGTTAGGTTTGATTTTATTAAGCGTGTCTCCTTTATACAAGTGTGTTTTTTGTTGTAATGAGATAACTCATAATGTTTGAAGTAGGTAAATACTACAAATGATCTAATTTTGCACATAATGTGTTAGAATTTCACAAGTTTACGTACTTTGGATTGATAATTAACCATAACATAGTTTCGACATTGATAAGTAAGACCCTAACAAACTCATTTAAACTTCGAATTTTACATAGACTTTAACCGATCACTCTTCGATGATCCACAAATGCATGCCATATATTCTCTATATGAAGACTTTATGGATTATGTTATCAACCATTATTTCCATGGTTGATCCTCATATAAGATCCTAATTGAAGCACATCCATGACTAAGTTCCAATTTTGGTTCACATCCTTAGCTTCAATGAGCTCTACGAGTTATGCTTGTGAGTTTAGTTCATGTGTGAAGGTTTTGCCTCCACCAAGTTTATATAACTCCTTGTTCCTTCTATCTAAAATCAATATAAAACCTATGCATTCTTTTTATTTGTATTTATAAAAAAAAACACTTATAGCCGTCGGTTAATGCGATAACTCAATACCGTCGCTTAACCAACGGTTCAGTTTTTATAATTCGTCGGTTAATAGACGGGTTTCTTTGGTGAACTGTCGCTTAACCGACGGTTCAGTTTTTATAATTCGTCGGTTAATAGACGTGTTTCTTTGGTGAACCATCGCTTAACCGAAGTTTCAGTTTTTATAATTCGTCGGTTAATAGACGGGTTTTTTTGGTGAACCGTCACTTAACCGACGCTTACGTTTAAAGTTTAATATGAATTAGATGTCGGATAATCGACGATTTACATTTAACCGACGGTAAACTGCGTTGTCGCTTAACCGACGGATTGGAAAGATGTCGGATAACCGACGACAATTCACCGACGCTTAAAAAAATCATAGTGTCGTACATGTGACAGGGAAGTGTCGAAAATTCGACAATACGGCCGTCGGATTTTTGGTCGAAATGTAGTAGTACGATTTGATTGAATTTCATGATTATGCAATGTTGGTAACTATTTGACTAAACTTGATGTTAAGTTTTCTATGTTTCCATAGCTTAAGTCCTAACATGATTAACATTTAATATATTTTCATAATAACAACATAAATAGGATCACTGAAAGAAACACAATCACAAGGTACACACCAATTTATCCTAGGAAAACCCTAAAGGGAAAAACCCACCAAAACTTCCTCAATATAGATTACCGGTATACAATTATCAAAGAACAAGGTATCATAGATAGAGAGACCAAACCCCAACCATGAGAACCAAAACACCAACGACACTAGTCCTCCTCCTTCTTTATCTCTCTTTCACAACACAAGTGTGTGTGAGTGTGTACAAATGAGGGAGGGTGCCTCCCTATTTATATTGATCTTTCCAACTGACATTTTCCCTAACTAAGCCAAACTATCTAACTAACAAGGTTGAACTACCTAGTAAATCCCACAATAATTATTATATTATACTTTTCAGGGGGTTATTGACCCGACTTACAATGAATTGCTTACCTCATGAATTTTACATGACCTTTTACATCAGTGACGTATCCCAAAGGAGGAATAATAATAATGTGAAATACAAGTAGATTATTCTTTGAAGTTTCATTATTCAACACTCCCTGTTAACAAGAAGGGTATTCTACTGATAAACAACAACAACTAGTGTGGCTCGACACAACATAATCAAAAGGAGAGAGAAGAGGAATCATCAACATAATATTTTGGAACATTTTTTAGTACATCTATATATCATCAAAAATTTTGAACAACATCATCATCTTCAGTACAGAACTAGAGTGTCAATATCTTCAATAAAGAGTTGAAGTATCATCATCAACATTTTCAGTATAAAGCTGGAGTATCATCATCATCAGTATGGAACTATGCATCATCATCTACAGAAGCATTATCGGCAACATGGAGTTGGAGAACTATCATCATCTGCTGGAACATCATCATATGCAGCATGGAATTGAATCATCATCTGCAGCATGGGACTGTGGAATCATCATCTATAGTATGAAGCATCATCACCTGCATAAAAACTGATACATCACTAGCATCGACATCATAAGGTTGGATCATCAACAAAATGTTGGAATAACAAAAACAACGACAACACGAAGATGGCTCATCAGTATAAATCTAGAATAACAACAACAGAATGTGACATCATCACCAACAACTCAAGGTTGGATTAACATCATCTATTGCAAGTATAACAACAACCAACATGATCCTTCCTTTCGGTATTACGAGATCATGTACAACACATCCGTGGTACTTAGACAATCCTTCCTTTCGAAATTATGGGGATCAAGTCTTTGCAGAGATACCAATACTAATCATAACTAACACATACATACACAAGACAATCCTTCCTCTTGGAATTACGGGATCAAGTCCACCACTGGCATCTGAGACGATTCTTCCTTTCGGAATTACGGGATCAAGTCAATTACTAACATTCTGGACGATTCTTCCTTTAGGAATTATGTGATAAAGTCCATTACTAACATTTTGGATGATCCTTCCTTTCAGAATTACAAGATCGAGTCCATTACTCATCAGTATTTAAGATGATCCTTCCTTTCATAATTACATTATCAAGTGTAAGGATGATTAGTCCTTCCACATCAACATTTAAGGCGACCCTTCCTTTCAAAATTATGAGATCAAGTATGAGGATTATTAGTCCTTCCACATTAACATTTAAGACAATCCTTCCTTTTGGAATTACAAGATCAAGTCTAAGGTTGATCAATCCCAACATCAACATCTTGGATGATCCTTCCTTTCGGAAATACGGGATCAAGTCCATCAAGATCAACATTTAAGACGATCCTTCCTTTCATAATTATGGGATCAAGTATAAGGATAATCAATCCAAACATCAACATCTTGGATGATCCTTACTTTTGGAATTACGGGATCAAGTCCATCAAGATCAACATTTAAGAAAATCATTCCTTTCAGAATTACGGGATCAATTCTAAGGATGATCAATCCCAACATCAACATCTTGAACAATCCTTGCTTTTGGAATTACATGATTAAGTACATCAAGATCAACATTTAAGATGACCCTTCCTTTCGGAATTATGGGATCAAGTCTAAGGATGATCAATCCCAACATCAACATCTTGGACGATCCTTCCTTTTAGAATTACGAGATTGAGTCCATTAAGATCAACATTGAAGATGATCCTTCCTTTCAGAATTCCAGGTTCAAGTTTAAGGATGATTAGTCCTTCCACATCAACATTTAAGATGATCCTTCCTTTTGAAATTATAGGATCAAGTCTAAGGATGATTAATCCTTCCACATCAACATTTAAGACGATCATTCCTTTTAGAATTACAGGATCAAGTCTAAGGATGATCAATCCCAACTAAGATACCTACTATGATCAGGATTACATAGTATCAATACTACTCCCCCTTTCGAGGAAAGTCCTTATGGACAATACCAAGCTTGTCTCATAAGTGTTCAAACTTCACATGAGACAAATGTTTACTTAACACATCTACAACTTGCTCATTTGTGATCACATATTGGAGCTTTATATCTCCCTTCCGCACCATGTCATGAATGTAGAAGTACCGTATTTCTATGTGATCCATCTTATCATGGAACACAAGATTCTACGACATATTCATGCAACTTTGGTTATCACATAGAATCATGGTAGTATCCATATCTAGATCGAATAGATCTAATAACAACTTTTGAAGCCATATGGATTCACAACTGGCAGAAAAATATGCAATATATTCTGCTTCTGCAATGCCAAGAGAAACAATGGAATGCTTCCTTCTTATCCATGAGATCATGGCTGACCCTAGAATGAAACATCCTCCTGAATTTCTCTTTCTATTTGAGACACTTCCTATCCAATCTGAATCTGTATAACCATATAGTCTGAAGTCATGATTTCTAGTATAACTGAGACCATATTCTATCATACCTTCTACATACCTCATCGCATGGTTTACAGCTACCAAGTGAACATGTTTGGGATCAAATAGATACAGACACAAAGTGTTCACAACAAAGCATATATCTCGATGAGTATTCACCAAACACATCAATGAACCAATGATATGTCTGTATAGTGTCACATCCACTAATTCTGGTAAAGCATTAGCCAACAACTTCAAGTGTGTATCCATGGATGTGACGATGGATTTACATTCCAACATGTCAAACCTTTTCGTGATTTCCACTACATACTTCCCTTGGTTAAGGAAGATTCCTTATGGGATTTTCCATACTTCAAGACCTAGAAAATAATGCATCAATCCAAGGTCTTTCATCTCGAACTTTGTAGCGAGATTCCTCTCACACTCTGATATTTTCTTCTCATTACTTGTCAGGAATAATTCATCCACATACGACAATAGTACGACGGGTTCATCATCCATAACCTTGAAGTAAAGGTTAGGATCAACCTTACTTTTGGTAAAGCCTAAGCTCATTAGAAAACTATCGATTCTTCCATACCAAGATCTTGGAGCTTGCTTTAGTCCGTACATAGCCTTCTTCAATTTACATACATGTGTTATTCTGTCTTAGACTTCAAAACCTCGTGGTTGTTATATGTACACTTCTTCTTCAATGACACCATTTAGGAATGTTTTTTTCACATCCATTTGATGTAGCTTCCATTATGTCTTGGCTTCTAGTGTCATGATGGTTTTGATAGAAGTGTACCTCGCTATAGGAGAAAATTTCTCTTCATAATCAATTTCTTCCTTTTGAGAGAATCCACATGCCACAAATATGGCTTTGTACTTCTCGATACTTCCATTGGCTGAGTGTTTTATCTTGTATATCCATTTGGAAGATACCACACTTTTTCCTTTTGGCTTGAGAAATACTTCCCATACATCATTTTTCATTATGGATTGGTATTCTTTCATCATAGTTTCTACCCATTCTTTATTTTGAACAACTAATTCAAAAGAATTAGGTTCTTTGCCTACAAGATCTCATATCAAAACCACATAACTAGGAAGTGGTTTTGGCTTCTTGCTCTGCTTTGTGGAGCCTTTTGGAGACCCATACCTATCTGCTTTTTGAATAATCTCATAGAACCAATATGGATTTATCTTGTGGGAGATATTCATGCGGGGAGGTTCTTGGGGCTCCAACATATCATGTTCTTTTGAAATCTCATCATCAGTAGAATGTGAAACTTCCTTCATTGGTTCTGCAGCTCTAGGAGGTACAACTTCTTCATATGTTTCTTCAAGTTGGCACTTTCTTGACTTGTATCTTCATAAAAGGTTGCATCCTTCATGATCAATATTTAGGTTTGGTATACCTATGACTATCTTGCTCACATGTGGTAGGGATTTTATATTTTTATGTGATAAAGCCTTCTATGGTCTTGTAGAATCATGGATCAAGGTTTCTTCTAAGTGACCTCTTACTTCATACAGGCCAACCTATAGTGACAGATACAACTTATAGAGAACATATTCTTCAACTTCTTATTTTTCTAACTTCCTAGGAGGTTTGTCTTCTTATTCTTCTTAGCATGATGTCTTTTGTCACTCTTCCTCTTATATTCTTCTTTCTCTATCTAACAATTTTCGGTAATGTGTCCTATATTATCACAATGGTAACATTGATAAGTGTTGAATTATTGTAACTTTGAAGTGTATTCAATTGTTATCCCCAATGTTCCTATCAGGAGAATCATTTGTATTTCATTATATCCCGATTATCCTATCGGGAGAACTACTAAGAGTCATGAGGAAATTCCCTCCACTGTAAGTCGGGTCATTAGCACCATAATTAATATAATATTAAGTTGTTTGTGTCCTCCTAGAGAAGTCGGCCCAGTCAGTTTTAGTGGGGCCAACTTGTTGGAGTGAATTGTCAAGTGAACAAAAGAATATAAATAGAAGTGAGGCTCTCCTCATTTCTACACACACACACTCACTTGTGTAGCGCATAAGAGAGAGAGATAGCAGTAGTTGCAAGGAGGAGAAGGATCACTCTGGGGTTTTATCTTTTATCTTTTGATCATATATATCGCGGAAGCTTTTGCTGGGTTTTTCCCATTAGGGTTTTCCCAGGGTAAATCTATGTTGATCTTGTGATAATGTTTCTTTCAGTGATCCTGTCTACATGCTTTTGTTATGAAATTGAAATTGAATGCTGATAATATAGCTTAGCATATGGAATATTAACATGGTATTGGAGCTAACCTAAATAGGATAGCTTTCATAAGGTGAAAAATCCCTCTCTCTCCCCGACAAGAAATTAGGATTTTGAGAAAATTTTGAGTTTTGAAGAACTGAGTACATGGAAAGTTGCACCCTCCTAGAGCACATATTCTGAGCCCAGGTTTGAATTTTTTGGAGGAGAAGATCTCTCGAAAAGTCAAACCCTAGTTTGACACTACACCAGAAAAACTGCAGATCCAGTGAACTAGAAAACTGCTAGAAGTTGTAGTGCTGAATCTTGCAAGTCATATTTGAAAGGTGAAGACTTGAGATCTCCAGAAACCAAGCACACGAGTCAACTCACCTCAGTCAAGCACATCTCTTGGTAAGATCAGTTTCTTATTTTCCAGATTTTCATTTTTTTGTGATATCCTGTCAAGATGGCCTCAAACACCAAGCCCGAGGACAAGCTAGAAGGCATAGATAATTACAAAGCATGGAAATATAGAATTGGTCTCATTCTCAAGGAGAATGATCTTGAGAAATATATCAAGGATGAAGTTGCAGAACCTGAATAGGCTAAAGCTAAGGAGAAGCACATAAATGATCTGATTAGGGCACAAAGGATTATTGTTGACTCCATCAAGGATCACTTGATCTCTCAAGTGTCATACAAGAAGACTCCGAAAGAAATGTATGATTCCCTAGCAAGAATGTACGAAGGAAGAAACATCAACAAAAAGAAGGATCTAAGAGATCAGTTGAAGAGCACCAAGATGAGTTGTGGAGAATCCATCCACTACTACTTCACAAGGGTCTCCCAGTTCAAGGAACAACAAGAAGCCATTGGAGACAAACTTGATGAAGATGAATTGGTTATGACTGCTCTCAATGGTCTCACTATACCCTGGGAGTCACTCATCCAGATGATGCATGCTAGGAAGGAAAGCATGAAATTTGATGTTGTATGGGAAGATTGTATTCAAGAGGAGACTAGAGTGGAAAATAGAGAAGCTCTACTGAAGGAGGATGATCAAGCCCTAGCCACCCATACCAAGAGAAGAAGAATTCAACCCAACTTCAAGAAGGGAAACCACAGGGAGTCTCAACCTCCCAGAAAGTTCCAGAGAACAAGAGAAAGTCTCTCCAATAAAGACTACTCCAGCTTTCAATGTTTTCATTATGATAAGATAGGACACATTTCTAGAAATTGTCCTTTGAAGAGACAAGAATACGAGAAGAGGAACTACAACAAAAAAATACATCATGCAAATCTAGCTGAAGATGAGGATGAAGAAGAAGAAGAGGAAGGACCTCGAATAAAGCAAGCAAGAGAAGAAGATGCAGAAGAGTATGTACTATTCTCTGCATTCTCCGGGTCTATAACAACTAGGAACACACTTGGATTATCGATAGTGGTGCTTCAAAGCACATGACGGGAAAAAAGAAAACCCTGTAAAAACTTGAAGAAAAGAAATATCCTCAGAAAGTATCTCTAGGAGATGACTATCAATATCCAATCAAAGGAATTGGTGAAGCAAGCTATAAGCTTGATTCAGGAAATCCCCTGAAGATGAAGGAAGTTTTATATGTACCAGGTTTAAAGAAGAATTTACTTTCTATCTCAGCTCTAGATAAGAAAGGATTCAGAGTTGCATTTATAGATGGAAAAGTACTCATGTGGCCCAAAGGAAAGTCAATTAAAGATGTAGTTGTCATCAGTGAAGAAGGAGGCCTATATAAACTCAAGGGAAATTCAGAAACAACCCTTGTTCATGAGTCCACTAACCCTAGTGAACTGTGGCATAGAAGGCTTTCCCACATCAATTACAAAGCACTACCTCATGTGAACAAAGTAGTGACGGGATTACCAGACTTGAAGATCAACCATGAAGGCATTTGCAAAGGATGTGCGAAAGGAAAGAATATCAAGAATCCATTTCCAAAGAGTGAAACAAAAACTAAAGGTATGTTGGAATTGATTCATTCAAATGTGTGTGGTCCAATGTCCTCCACATATTTGAGTGGTTTTGAATATTATATTACATTTATTGATGACTATTCAAGAAAGACATGGATATACTTCTTGAAAGAAAAGAGCGAGGTGTTTGAGAAATTCAAGGAATTCAAAGCCTTGATAGAGAATCTTCCAGACAAGAGAATAAAGACACTCCAATCAGAGAATGGTGGAGAGTATACTTGAAAAGAATTTGAAGCATTTTGCAAAGATGTTGGAATCAAGTGGGAACTAACTACTCCCTACAATCCTCAACAAAATGGTGTTGCAGAAAGAAAGAAAAGAACCATCATGGAGGCAGTGAAGGAAATAATATATGATCAAGATATTCCAATGCATCTATGGGAAGAAGCAACAAGAACTGCTGTCTATGTACAAAATAGAATATCTCACAGTGCTCTTGGATTCAAGACTGTAGAAGAGATGTTCATAGAAAAGAAGCCCGAGGTAAGTCACCTCAAGATATTTGGTTGTCCAGTATATGTTAATATAGCGAAAGAGAAAAGAACCAAGTTGGACCCTTCCGGAAAGAAGGGAATATTTGTTGGATACTGTGAAGTGTCCAAGGCATTCAGAATTTACATTCCTGGATTCCATCACATGGAAATCAGTAGAGATGTAACATTCGATGAAGAAGAATCCCTCAAGAGATACAAAAAATGTCAACATGAAGAAGTGTATGAGGAAGACGCACCTCCCATAAATGTAGAGGTTACGTTTCTCCCTAACGATGAAGCACCTGAAGATCATGATATCACAGAACCGCAAGATTTCCATCCGATGGAAATATCACAGAAGAGAAAGCCTGCTTTGGAAAGATAAATTATACACGAAGTAGAAAGATATGGAGCTCCTGAAGGCTCCATGAGGATAAGCAAGAAGCCCGAGACATTTTCCAACTATATAGCTCTGATGTGTGATCTCGTAGATCAAGAACCAAAAAACTATGAAGAAGCTGTACAAAAGAAAGAATGGGTAGAAGCAATGACGGAAGAGTACCAGTCAATAATGAATAATGATGTTTGGGATATAGTTCCCAAACCAGAAGGCAAGAGTGTAGTATCCTCCAAATGGATCTACAAGATAAAACATGCAACTAACGGAAGTATCAAGAAGTACAAGGCAATATTTGTGGCCAAATGTTTCTCTTAGAAAGAGGGAACTGATTATGAAGAAACATTTGCACCAGTAGCACGGTATAATTCGATTAGAGCTATCATGGCACTTGCATCCATGATGAAGTGGGAATTACACCAGATGGATGGGAAGACAACCTTCCTGAATGGTGTGATTGAAGAAGAAGTATACATAGAACAACCACAAGGATTTGAAGTTGAAGATAGATGGAATCACGTATGTAAGTTGAAGAAGGACCTGTATGGTCTGAAGCAAGCTCCTAGAGCTTGGCAGGGAAGGATAGATAGTTTCCTGATGAGCTTAGACTTTACCAAGAGTAAAGCCGATCCTAACCTTTTTTGTAGGTTATAGAAGATGAACCTGTCATAATATTACTGTATGTGGATGATATATTTTTGGTAGGGAATGGGAAACATATTGTGGAATGAAAGAAGAAGCTTGTTGAAGAATTTTAGATGAAAGACCTTGGCCGTTAATGCATTATTTCCTAGGTCTGGAAGTATGGCAGAACTCAAAAGGAGTATTTCTCAACTATGGAAAGTATGTAGTGGAAATATTGAAAAGATTCGATATGTTGGAATGTAAAGCCATGGCCACACCCATGGATACCAACCTGAAGTGGATGGATGATGAATCATTAGAATTGGTGGATGTGACTCAATACAGACAGACTATTGGGTCGTTGATGTACCTAATAAATACTAGACCAGACATTTGTTTTGCTATGAACACCTTGAGTCAGTATCTAGTTCAACCTAGGCGTGTTCACTTGGTAGCTGCAAAGCATGTGGTGAGATATCTGAAAGGGACTATAGACTTTGGTCTATACTATGAAGGAAACCATAATTATAGATTGTATGGCTATACAGATTCAGAATGGGATGGAAGTGTCTCAGACAGAAGAAGTACATCAAGTGGATGTTATAGTCTGGGATCTGCTATGATTTCATGGTTTAGCATGAAACAGTCTAGTGTTGCTCCTAGCATGGCTGAAGCAGAATATATAGTATCATGCTCTGCTAGTTGTGAAGCCATATGGCTTTGGAAGATGATGTCAGGTTTATTCAACTTGGAGTTGGATGCTACCGTGATTCTATGTGATAACCAAAGTTGTATAAAGATGATGGAGAACCCAGTGTTCCATGATAGGTCAAAGCACATAGAAATCCAGTATTTCTACATTCGAGACATGATGCAAAAGGGAGCCATGAAGCTGCAGTATGTGAGTACCAATGAACAAGTTGTTGATGTGTTGATGAAGCCTCTGTCTCGAGTAAAGTTTGAATACTTTCAATACAAGATTGGTGTTGTTCAGAAAGATCTTCCTCGAAAGGGGGAGCAGTGATGTTGCAGTGGGAGTGTATAATCCCTAGACATCTGTCCTAAAGTGATCCATAGACTTATGTCTCCTAGAAAGAAGAAGGATTGTATCATCCTTGAACATTCATTCTAAAGTGATCCAGTGACTTCGGTCCTCGAGAATGTAGTGGGATTGCATCATCCATGAAATTTTGTTCAAAATGTATCCAGAGGATTTGGTCCCCGTGAATGTGGTGGGATTGGATCATCCCTAAATTTTGTTTACAATGTATCTGGAGGCTTCGGTCCTCATGAATGTGGTGGGATTGCATCATCCCTAAACTTTTGTTTAGAATGTATCCGAAGGGTTCAGTCCTCATGAATGTGGTGGGATTGCATCATCCCTGAAATTTTGTTGAGAATGTATCTGGAGGCTTTGGTCCCCATGAATGTGGTGGGATTGCATAACCCTAAAAAAAATTTCAGAATGTATCTAAAGGCTTCGGTCCCCGTGAATGTGGTGGGATTGCATCATCCCTGAACTTTTGTTCAGAATGTATCTGGAGGCTTCGGTCTCCGTGAATGTGGTGGGATTGCATCATCCCTAAAATTTTGTTTAGAATGTATATGGAGGATTTGGTCCCCATGAATGTGGTAGGATTGCATAATCCTTGGATTTAGTCCTAAAGTGATAGGAAGTGATTATCCCGTAATTGTATCCAGTGACTTCGGTTGTTGAGAATGTGGTAGGATTGTATCATCCCTTGACTTAAGTCCAAAAGTGATTTGAATACTTTCGTCTTCATATTGTGTATTGCAAGTTGTTGTTGATGATGATGATGTTTCTCAAAATATTGATGATGACGATGATGATATTGTTGATCGAAAGATGAGAGTGTGATTGCTGTTGCTGTTGATGATGATCGAAAGGTAAAAGTACTATTGATGATGATGCTATTGAGGACTAAAATGATGACGATTATGTTGTCGATCAAAGTGTTTCTACTGGTGAAATTGAATTTGAAGACTATATGTCAAAGATGTTGAAAAAGCTTCCTATGATTTATAGATGTATCACCCTGTTGATGTTGAAGATGATCTCTCTCCTTCTCTTGCTGTTGTTGTTGATGTTGTTGTAGAATACCCTTGTCGTTAAGGGGGAGTGTTGAATTATTGTAACTTTGAAGTGTATTCACTTGTTATCCCCAATGTTCCTATCGGGAGAATCATTTGTATTTCATTATACCCCGATGATCCTATAGGGAGAACTACTAAGAGTCATGAGGAAATTCCCTCCGTTGTAAGTCGGGTCATTAGCACCCTAATTAATATAATATTAAGTTGTTTGTGTCCTCCTAGAGAAATAAACCCAGTCAATTTTAGTGAATTGTCAAGTGAACAGAAGAATATAAATAGAAGTGAGTCTCTCCTCATTTCTACACACACTCACTCACTTGTGTAGCGCATAAGAGAGAGAGATAGTTGTAGCTGCAAGGAGGAGAAGGATCAATCTGGGGTTTTATCTTTTATCTTTTGATCATCTATATTGAGGAAGCTTTTGCTGGGTTTTTCCCATTAGGGTTTTCCTAGGGTAAATCTGTGTTGATCTTGTGATACTGTTTCTTTTAGTGATCCTGTCTATATGATTTTGTTATGAAATTGAAATTGAATACTGATAATCTAGCTTAGCATATGGAATCTTAACAATAAGTGGAGAAATATTTCTTCTTGTAATATACCTTTTTATTCTTTTGAAACTTCTTTGGAGGACAAGACCCCTTATGAGTTTCTTTTTTGAAATGATGATTTCCTTCTCTTATTTTGGTATGAGTAGCTAGATCATGGTCATCATCTCTAATTAGTGATTCTTGGTTAGCTACTATGGCTTCTTCTGGAACACAATTTTCCCATAGGATATCAAATTTTAGGCTTTCCTTCCTTTCTTAGATTGTCTAGATGAAGGAGTCCCATGGTCTGGTAACACCATTAAGAGCAGTCATTACTAGTTCAATTTCATTAATCTTGTCTTTAATTGCTTCTAATTGTTCTTTGAATTGAGAGACCCTTGTGAAGTATTCATAAATAGATTCACCCTTGCTCATCTTTGTAATTTTGAGTTGGGATCTCAAGTTCATCTTTCGGTTGATGTTTCTTCCTTCATACATTCCTAATAAGTCATCAAACATCTCCTTAGGTGGTTCCTTAGAGGAGACTATAGGATTTAAGTGATCCTTGATTGAATTAGCTATGATCCTCTTGGCTCTAATCATGTCTTTCTTGTAATTTTACTTTGCTTCATATTCTTTGGGCTTTGACATAACTCCCTTGATAAACTTTGCAATATCTTTCTCTTCTAGAATGACTCTTATTATGTATTTCCAAGCACCGAAGTTTTATATGCCTTCCAACTTGTCATCAATCTTAGTGCTTGGAGACATCTTGTCCTCGAGATCAGAAAATGACAAAAATTAAAAATTTCTTAGAAATGAAAACTATATTCATGAAAATATGTACTTGGATGAGGAAAGTATGATGGTACAGTTAGTTTCCAAAGAATCCAAATTCTAACCCTTGAAACTGGACTTGCAAGATCTTGGACTGTAGTTTATGGTTTCAAGCCAAACTAGGGATTGAATTTTTGGAGGATTTGCCCACTGAAAAACTTTGATCTTGGTGCCAAAATATGTGCCTAGGATGGGTGTACTTCCCTATGTCACTTGCACTAAAAATTCCACTTTATTAGAAAACCCTAATTTTCTTGTTTGAAGAAGGAGAGACCGATTTACCTCATGAAAGCTGCTCTTTTCAAGATAGCTCTGATACCACATCAAGTTCTCTATGTTTCCACAGATTAAGTCCTAACTTGATTAGGATTTAATACATTTTTATAATAACAACATAAAGAGGATCACTTAAAGAAACACAATCACTAGGTGCACAACAATTTATCCCAGGGAAACCCTAAAGGGAAAAACCCAAAAAAAATTCATCAATATAGATTACCTGTATGCAATGACCAAAGAACAAGATATCATATATAGAGAGACCAAACCCAAGCATAAGAGCCAAAACACCAACAACACTAGTCCTCCTCCTTCTCTGTCCCTCCTTGTTTCTCTCTCTTGCACAACATAAGTGTGTGTGAGTGTTTACAAATGAGGGAGGGTGCCTCCCTATTTGTACTGATCTTCCCAACTAACATTTTCCCTAACTAGGAAAACCTGTCTAACTAACAGGGATGACCTACCTAGGAAATCCCACAATAATAATTATCATTATTCTTTTCAGGGTGTTGTTGACCTGACTTACAATGGAGGGTTTACCTCATGACTTTTACAAGACCTTTTACATCAGTGACATCTCCCGAAGGAGGAATAATAATAATGTGAAGTGCAAGTAGAATATTCTTAGAAGTTACATTTTTTCAAGACTTGAATTGTAGGAAATATCATGTGCTATGACCTATAAGAGAAGGATTATGAGACTTGTTATAAAGAAAAAGTGATGATTGTTCAGTAGAGAAGACATTATATAGGCTATCAGGTCAACCAATTTGCATATGCATTGTGGAAGCTCATCCATATAATGAAGGATGAGTTGGATTCCAACTCAAGGCGATGACAATAATAATACAAACTAGAATAGTTTCTCGACGAGGAATGTAGCATGGATAGAAACCTCTATATTCATAGGGACTAGCTACCCTGAATGTAGTAGTGAGGCTTGAAATCAAGAGGACTTTTGGTACTCTAGGATTGATGTTGAGTTTAGGCTTCAGAAGGAGCAAGAGAAACTAATTTTCAAAGGGAGTTAGCTTAAGGTTCCAGAAAATCAAGATGGATTCCATGACAAAGTGGGAAAAGTGTTCATATGCAGAGGGAGAAGGGTACCCTGAGATTCAAGATGGATATTTTTAGCATCTGGAAAAAATTTCCCCCATATTGAGATCTTGAAGATATTTGGATGATGGACTACAAGTCCATAGCTACATCGATTATTATAATTTTCTTTGTCCCCTTAACTAGTTCATGGGTTTCTACGAAACATGTGTTGAGGTACTTGTGTGGCATGGTGGGATAGGTCCTGATTTATGATTTGAATGGTGACATGAGATTGCATAGATACTCTAATTATAATTGGGTGGGGAGTGCATTGGATAAGAAGAGCACCTTTGGGTGTTTCTTGAGTTTGGGGTTTACTGTGATTTCTTGGTGCAGTAGGAAGCAAACTTCTATGGCTCTAAGTATAGTAGAGGATAATTACATTACGATGTGTGTAGAGGTTTACTAAGAAGTATGGATTCAAAATATCCTTCTAGGATTGTTTGGTTAGATTCTAGAGGAAACCTTGATTCACTATGATAACCTAAGCTATGTAAAGATTTCAGTGAATCTAGTATCTCATGAGAAGTCAAAGCGTGTGGAGATCAAGTACAATTACATCAAATATATGGTGCAGAGGGAAGCAGTATAGCCTCTATATATTCCTACAGATTATAAGCTTTCCAACATTCTCACCAATCCTCTTCCTAGGGTGAAGTTTGTGTACTTTCATGACATGATTGGAGTGGTGGAGAATGTTTCCCTCATTAAGAGAGAGTGTTGATGTTGTAGCATTAGTGAGACATTCTCCCTAATATGGGGAGAATAGTGTGACTCTCCTTTAAGAGGGAGATATAGAGAAAGTTGATTGTTCTAGATGATACTCCTTGATGGAATAATTTGAGTTGATTAATTATACTTCGCAATGGACTGAGTTGATTTTCTATGAGTTGTGTTACTATGGCTCGTATCCCATTAGCCTTCAAGTAGGAAATCATAAATTGATGGACTTATGTATGATGGATATATTGATGGATTGATATGTTGTACATGGACACTTATCAATGGACTAAGTTGTGTTGGTATGAGTCTTTGGGTTGGTTCCCAACAACCCTTGTGGTTGGGAATGACTCATCACTGGGTTGGTTCCCAACAACCCTTATGGTGGGGATAACGTATCACTATGTTTATGCCTAACATCCCTTGTGGTTGGGGAAAGTTGTCAATGGGTTGGTTCCCAACAACGCTTGGGGTGTATCCCATGTGGGTGGGAGACTTATGGGTTGTATACAATTGTCCCTTGAGGTTGTAGCTAATGCACATGTGGTTGCAACCCTTATAAGCCCCATAAGTCGTATCCTATGTGGAAATCATGTGGTTTTATCCCTTGGCATGGAGGAAAAAGTATCACATGATGTTGTTGCCCTTATGATCCCACATGAGGTTGTATCCCTTGTGGAAATCATGAGGTTGCATCCCATGATGTGGCGATGGCTCACATGTGGTTGTAGCCCTAGTGAGCTATTTGATTTGTATCCCATAGAGGACGTCATGTTGGTTGTAGCCACATAGACTTGAGAAGACCTTTCTTATGATGAAGATATATTCAAGACAATTTTTGACGCCCAAATGAAATCCATATATGTTCTATCATGATGACACATCCCTCACTAAGAGGGTACATCCCTAGCTAAGATGGAGTGTTGATGTTGTATCTTTGGGAGGTATCCTGGAGAAGTCGGCCCCAAATAAGAAGATAATAAACATTTATTATTATGAATAAAGGGAAGTCAACCTCAACAAGTGTGCAAGTTGGCCCCAACAAAAGTGGACATGCAAAACATGAAAAGGATGATAAATATAAATTGTCTCACTCATTCTCAAACATGAAATTTACTACACATTGTTATAGAAGTGTGCAAGAGATAAGAAGGACAAGTAGTTGAAGAAGACTAATTCTAGGATCACTATATTTGGAGAGATTCTTCTTTGGTGTGATTACTCTCATATTTGGATGTACTTTGTATCTTGAATTATATCTCTACATAAGAAAGATTGTTGGGCTTACTTTTGAAGAGTTTCCTAGGTTAAATCTTTGTGTTTCTTATGCATGGTTATATTTTAGTGATCCTATTTTGTTTTTGCTGCAAATATTTCAAATTATATTGTTATATGAAAAAAATTAATAGATAGTGTACCCATGAGAGACCAAGATCATAGCGGTAGGGGAAAAAATTGATAATGTGATTTACTCAAATTCATTGCATATAGTATGTACCATAAGGACAAACATCATAGCGTGGAGGACCAATATACACACAAATAAATCAACCTAATGAAAGAAGTTATGGGTCATATGTATTGTCACCGAGAGAATAAAATGAGATGAGTTTTGCAAACCTGTGAGTGGAAACTACATCAAAGGAGTTAAAAGTTGTTTTCCCTCGCAAATGAGTGACCATAGGGTTATTAGAGTTATGATGAATCCCTATTGGTAGGCAAGTTGACCTCACATTACCAACTACAATATCTAAGACAAAAAGTACCAACCCTTGGAAGGTGAAGAATGTATCCAAATAAGATGGAGTCAATACCCAAATTATCATCATTTGAAATTGATATATCAATATCTATAATGTACATTTCCATACATATAGCAAAATTATAGTCCATGTTGTCTAGTAAAAGGAAGTGTCTATGAAGGATTCAAGAACACATGTGGAAGGAGCCAAAAAACGTTTGAAAACCCTTTAATACATGATGATCAATAAACCCTAGTTTTGTAATTCATGGAAAATGTTACTAGCTAATAGTCTCACAAATAGGCTAAATAAGCTAAAAAATTATATCACCAAACAATTCTCCAGATCATATACTTTGAAATGTGCACTCCTAGGAATCCCCAAAGGGAAAAAATCCCGAAAAAACCCTACAGACTTCTCACTAGAAACTTTAAATTTGTTCGAATTAGGGTTTATAAAAGGGTGTTGGTTCAAAAAATACCAACATGAACAACCGCAAAAAAAGATAAAATATCCATTAAAGAGGACTAACAAATAACTCTTCAAAAGGATGGTCCAAAAAGAGAACTAGTATAACAAACCATATGTTCTTCCAACCAACCAAAAAAAATTCAAGATCAACAAAAATCAAGTCTACAATAAATAACAGAGAAATTCCTAATGTTGGGATTTCAATTATGTGGGAAAGGTACCCAAGACAACACATGAAAAAAAGCTTAAATATCACTAAATGGATTGTCCTTCCAAATACATAATGAAATTTTAGCTAAACACAAGTTTAATAACACCAACATTAATAATGAGAACAATAAATGTGTGTTCCTGTAGGCTAAAAATTCATGAATGTAATTTTACAAATGACTCATGAAGTGTGTATTTATACACAATTTATGAGGTGGGGAACCTTCCCCCATAGGGGGTTCATGGACCCTCATAAATGGCTAGGTCAATCTTCGCCATTTAGATTAACACAAAATAAAGTTGATTAGGTTGGCTTTAAAACCATAACCTAGTAATACAATAATGAGGGTGTCTATCCATAATAGAGAATAACCATAAGTGAATATTACCATCATTTCAACATGAATGGCGTACATAACATTTTCCAAAGAACTAGTTGTTGTAGCTCTTTGTTCACATTCAGTTATAGAATTATAGTAGTATCCTAAATGACTACCTCTATTTTACTCCATCCTTTTAGTTTAATGAATTCTTTCATACTAACCAAAAAAGAATATTCAATATTCCTATGTGACAAATACATTATGATGAATATTTTATTTCTAATGCATGATGAGAAACATTAATATGGCTAATGTTTTGGCTAAGTTGTAAGATTAGTAGATCAAGGAGGAATAGTTGTTGTAACCATTAACCATTAATAGCATATAACCAAATACAATAGTCCAAAAAGTTTACCAATGTTTACCGAGTAATATAGACCATCAATATTACAATGAAATCAAGGACATTGAAGTCTTGTTTGGATCATGACAATGAGAACAAGTACATTAATAAATACAAGATAAGGTGGCTCTATAAAAAATAAGAAGATATCGTATTATTGTGAGGAGCCAAGTCACTTGAAGAGGAATTGCAAGAAGTGGAAGATGGACACCTCGCAAAAGTATAAAACCAATGTTATGGATGTAGATGGTGATGAAGGAGGTTATTTTTTCCTCTAGCGGAAATGAGGAAGATACCCTAAGGTGAAGGTGGCCAATGGTCTAACTAACCTTGAAGAATCATTGAGCAAATTCAGGTGGAGTAGGAGGTTAGTTGGTGATGTACAATTGAAAGAACTAGTCATAGCGAAGACAATGCTTAGTACCAATGCATGTATGAAAGCAAGTATAGGGCACACATGACATGAACATATAATACAGAGTATTGTTGCATGTACAAATTACAAGTACAACAACATGCGCATGACATAGATGCAAAGTACAAGCTTGAGATTGAGGAAGCTTCATTGAAATTGACACGATCTCTTAAGTGTGCCTTATTGATAGGTATCTTAGTGGATATATTTGATTAGTGAATGTGCCAATTTAGGGTGGTGTTACAAGTTAGGAGGAATAGTTAGTGACATAATGACCAATGGTCACATTGCAAATATTTGTGTATAGTAAATAAATAAATGTAGGTATATATGAAATGACAAGTATACTAGAAAATGCCATCGCCAATGAAATCCCAAAGGTTAGCGAGAGAATTATAAATAAGCAACTCATAGCACTTCATAAGGGATTTTGTTGATTGATTCAATCTTCAATTTAGTTCTACCAATCACATGTCCAAGGTAAACCAAACATGATTTAGAAAAATCACACTTCTTGAGATTTCCCAACATTGGTGCTTGTGTGGTGACTCTACCTGTGTCAAATGTGAAACATGCACTTTCTACATGATATTAAAAACTATTATTTCATCCAAAAATACAATCACAAAAAAATCAATAAATAGATGAAGTGTATCATTCATGAAGTGAATAAAAGTGGTTGGTGCATTAAATAAACTAAAAAGCATAACTAGCCATTCATAGGGACCTCCTTGTGTTTTCAAAGTATTATTCCAAGTGCCTTTTTCTTTCATTTACACTTTTTGGTATCTAGACTTCAATGCCACCTTGGTGAAGTAATTTATTTCTTGAAATTGATCTAAAAGTCACCAATCAATAGCAACGGGTAATGATTCTTTCTTGATGGTGAACATGTTTAATGCATGGCAGTCAATGCACATTTTCCAACTTTTATCCTTCTTAAGCACAATAATGATGGACGACCCAACCATTATTGATAATACAATACAATCCAATGTTAGGAAATAAAGATTGGAGTTGTCTAACTAGGGGACTTTTTGACTTTATAGGTGGATTTTCTGTAGGAATCCCGTGAATTTAATCTACAAAATCTGCAATTTATGTTGTTTGTTAGGCGATTTTAAGCTCAGAAATGAAATAAGGTGATATGAAAACCCCGACATCCACTCTATAAAATCTAGCAGTGTTTTTCAAAGTTTTGAAAATTCCGTGAAGATTCATGGCAAAAAATTGGTAAAAACTAGCAAGAAACTGTGGTAAAAAAGTCCCCTCTTTAGACAACTAGATAAAGATTTGAGTGGCCACGAAATTTCATGTTTAACCTCTCTCTTCAATGGTATTGCGTTGGGTTTTTGAAACAATTACTTGTATGCCTCTACAAGTTGTTTTAGTTGTTATTTCTATTCCTTATTACAACATTCTAAGGATGCTTTGTCTTTTATTTTACTTTTATATTGTTGATTTTTTCAAGAACAATAATAAGAACATGTGTTATCTTTTTGGAGGTTAAAGCTTCAAAACCACTGGGGTAGGGTTGCTCGTTGGCCTGTTGTGACAAGGATCGAAGGGTAGGTGACCCTTAGGATAGAGGCTCATCCAAGTGGGCTTTAAAACTTCTCAACCCCTGCCAAGTCACAAGTTATTAATATATCTAGCTTGCAGGCTGTTAGATATACTTTGGAAACTTGAATATACTCTTGAGAAATTGCTGTTTTCATGATTAAAAAACCAACAATACAAACTATTTATCAACAAAATAATGTTGAAAAATAATGAAATTATTAAATGAAATAACTAAATCTTTAAATGTTAAAAGATAACGAAATCGTGGAATGTTTAGACTAAGCATTAAGATATTCGTGACCACGTTTCTATTAAACATATGGATCCCAACACTTTCATTCCTTTGAGATCTTTCAGAATCGCGATGAGAACCTTGCACTGGCTGTTTGTTCGTTTTTTCTTCATTTCGGTCACCCAGCGAACACAGTAACACACACAATATATCCATCCACTTGAACACAGTAACCCATTTACTTGAACCATCGGCTGCCTATCCGATCTCAGAAATTATAGCCCAAAAAGTCGCAAATGGTGCAAAAGGTCCCTCAAAGATCCCTTGAGCTCCAGAACTTCAAAAGGTCACCCAATTGCTGATACAGGTGGAGCGATCTGTCCAATTGTTCACAACTTCAACATGAAATGGCTTATGGATGCTAGGATACCAAACTGATCATACTTTGCTGTTATGAAACCAGAATTTAAAACCCACGAACAGTTCTGTATTCTGAATAATGAATAAGGACTAGTCATGCTTGCTGGTTCGTATTCTTCCTCTTGGCTGTCAGGCTTTTAAAGGACAAATCGCTTCCCAATATGGTACAACAATGACCCCAATCTACTGCAAATAAGCTACAGGTTGCATGCTCTTAGAGACCGGCCTCAACTTAACCCATCATTTTCAAGAGATCAAATCATGGCTTCTCATCTTATCCTGAAGAAATAGGACTTGGCTGAAACAAGGCCTGTTCACTGTTTTCTGAGGTCATGGGTTGGCCCAGACAGAAGTGGCCCTAAACAGCACAGAATTTAAGATAGATACTCCTTTCTGCTATATCATCACTGATTTAGAGAACAAGTCACTGATTTAGAAAACAAATTCTCTACTCCTGTAACATCCATATATAGGTATAAGAATTGAAATCAAAGGAAACTCTTTTCTCATCGTTCTGCTGTTGGATCACTGCTGAGATGACAAATCCCTGCTCTGTGGCCGAGCACTGCCCAGAATGGGTTTATTGACTCTATATCTGCTGTTGGATCACTGCTGAGATGACAAATTCCTGCTGTGGCCGAGCACTGCCCAGAATGGGTTTATTGACTCTATATCTGCTGTTGGATCACTGCTGAGAGGACAAATTCCTGCTCTGTGGCCGAGCACTCCCTAGAATGGGTCTGTGGCCGAGCATTGCCCAGAATGGGTATATTGACTCTATATCTGCTGTTGGATCACTGCTGAGATGACAAATTCCTGCTCTGTGGCCGAGCACTCCCTAGAATGGGTTTATTGACTCTATAACTGTCTGTCATTATCAAGGCTACAAACAAGCCCAGACTTGCTCTAGGATAGCTCATTGAATTTGCGGCATTCAAACAGGACCAGTGTTCGATCAAGGATGGCGAGTTGCCTTGCAATACTAGCATGGTGTTGGCCTCATTTCAATGTCAAATCAATTCAAAGGATTAACCCCCTTTTAAACCAAGAAAATAAATGTCTTCATAGTTACACTAATATACTCCACTTGACATTTCAAATTCCATTGTGCCCACATTTATTTGCTCGCCATGCACAAATATTTACGATTATTTACAATGTGACTAGTCTGTCACTAATTAGTACTCATATTTTTTAATAAATCGGGGTTATGTAGATATGTAGATGAAATATATAATTCAGTAATCTGCACATACAAAGCAAAGCATGGACAAGCCAGACAAGAAATGCAACTATCACTAAATATTCATTAGCTGCATCAGATTCCAATCTAAAGAAAAATTTGCTCACCATGCACAAATATTTACGATATTTACGATTATTTACAATGTGACTAGTAGGTCACTAATTAGTACTCATATTTTTTAATAAATCGGGGTTATGTAGATATGTAGATGAAATATATAATTCAGTAATCTGCACATACAAAAGCAAAGCATGGACAAGCCAGACAAGAAATGCAACTATCACTAAATATTCATTAGCTGCATCATATTCCAATCTAAAGAAAAAATGTTGCATCCTAGAGAGTGAAATTTAAAACAAGATGGTAACATTCTGTTGGAAAAAGCAATAAGGCTATAATTGAAACCATTGTGAATGCTAAGAAATATAAATTAGTATGAAAAAAAATGAAAAGAAAATCATGAAGTAATATTTTTTAATGAAATTCTGGCTTAACTCTGGGTATGCACAGTTTTACATATAGTATGCACAGACAATCTATGTCCTGCATGGATCGGACAAAAATAATTTATCTTAGAGCATTGAAATAAATAAAACTTCACTACTAGGAGGTTGACCAGCAAACCAGAATACCCAACTACAAAAATATGAAAAATGAATATATATACTCCTTGTATGTCAAAAACTTCATGTAACTGAATCACTTTTATAATTAATTCTAAAATTTCAATCTATAAAATTTATAATTAATTTTAAAATTTCAATATAATCGAATCTAAAAAGTTTAAACTTCAAAAGAGCAGGTATGCTTAGTCAACAAAGAATAAATATATATATCAAATATTCTGAAATGGATTGCACATCACTCACTAGCCACTAATAAGAGGTGCATAACAGGAGAAACATAAGCTACAATCAATATAGGATAAAGAATGAAGTGACCTATTAAGGTTTATTTAAATTAATTTGGCTTGTCAAATGTGTTCAGTTTTTAAGGATGAAGGGAAATCAATTTGAGAAGATCAAATAATTTATCTTTCCTCACACAATATGAAAATAAGAAATAAATAAAATGCAGCATGTTTAGTGTATTGAAGATGAAAAGAAACCAATTCTAAAAAATCAAATATCTTTTCTCAATAAAAATAAAAATATAAAATAAAAAAATAAAATACAATATATATAGACATTATGGGAAATTGGAATGTCCTCAAGACAATATTTCATGAAATAAAGGTAGACTTCTATCATTGTTAGGTTAATCCAAACTTACTATAATACCATATCCTAGCTAACCAAAGTTGAACATGTCACCCATCAATAAATTAGAAAGATTTATTTTCAGCTTCAGTGTTCTGTGGGATGTAGAAATTTATACAATGATTCTTCTCGACCACCCATTCATAGCATTGTACTGTCTTAGATAAACTACACAGGGAATAATGAAGGTCACATGTTTGTGCATACATCCACAACATTGCATTTAACTTTTACTCCAATATTTATACAGATGTGCTTCTTAGGTGCACATAACATTATAAGATATAATTCTTACTCAACTAGATGTATGCTGCCTGTAACAAATTCATCAATCAGAACAGTTGAGATAAGAATCCTATAAATAGGTAACATATTAATATTTTACAATGAATGCAATCTGAAACGAATTTACATGTCACCATAACAACTTAGACACACAACAAATTAAAGCTTCTGATTCAACAGAAATTCCTTTTACATTGGAACAACTTCTTTATCCACACAAGCTTCAATCTCCAGAGTTTGCTAGAGAGTTTATAATGATTTGATATCCTTCTGGTACCAAGGCTTGCGCTTGCACACATGCTGCTAACTGAGGAACATCTACATTAACATCAATATATTTTGCCAGAAGTAGCAAGAAGTGAAAATCAGATATGCGTTTCACAAAGGGCAATTTTTTTGTCCTGTCAAGGTGATTCTTTAATGCCCTTAGGGTAACAGGAGAAACTCTGTTCTCGATAAGAAACGTTGATGACAGAGGACCCTGCAGAAAATAAAACCTAAGTTATAGACATGAAATGATAAACATTAGAACATACCAAGAACAATAAGCAAGAGGCAGCATTGAAGTAACTTATAAGCACACAGCTGTACATGTTAAAACAGTCCCTTGCACATATTTTGGTCATTAATTTCAATTTCAATTTCACTGGCCATTTATGAAATTTCAATCATCAAAACCAAAAATACATATATGCAGAAGGAAAGAAAGGTATAACCAATACCTGATGATCAAGAATCCTGACCAGCACCAGAAAGAAATCATTGTCAACATCCCTCGTATCTTTCCCGAGGATCATCACATCCTTGTTCAACCTTGTAATCTTGGGATCCAAATCTGTGCAATCGTGAAGGAAGCACCCTTCTTTAAAAAGCTTAACACACTGATCACTCAACTGAAATGCCTCGAAATGGACATCAGCGCCACCTTCCTCGTTCACCTCCAGCTTCACCAAAGCAGTAACCCATTCCTTCAATTCGCTCTCAGCATGGAGCTCTACAGCCTGTCGAATCTCCGCATTCGAGAATGTATAGTCCTTCTTTCCCTGAGTAACAGCCTGAGTGAAAATGAACCCAACTCTCCTCATCCCTAGCCCAATTGCAATGGCCTCAACCTGCTTCTCCTCATCTGAATCTCTGAACAGCAACAAGCTGTCCTCAGTACCCTGCTGGGGGGGCTCATAAATGAAATTGACAGCAACATCACCACCCTCGCTTACTGTGCCATACATAAACCCTCCCCTCTTGATAGCAAATGCAAGATTTTCATTCACGTACTGCTGGAAGGCATTGGCAGCATCTCTGTCAAATGAGACAGAGCCACAGTGGGGTTTGTCCTGGCGCTCAATTCTCACCTGCCTGGCAATCAGGTCAGTCATGGTCATCTTTTTACCAAAGCTCCCAGCAGGGTTTACGTTTACCTGAGGTCCGACTATGGACCTCTCGCCCTCGTATGAGAGGTAAACTACGTAACCTTGCCCTATCCCCAATGAAGAAAGGGGCATGTTGGGGTCCTCCATGTCCTTAAATTGTAGGGTATTATCGCCCTTGGCCAGCAATAGATTATGATTGGTCGATAGGACTTGGCTGGGAATTGGGACTTGGAGTTGGGATTGAATGAGAGATTTCAATTCCCCCACTGTGGTGGCATTAGGCCGGTCTACGTTCACTCTCTCCAATCCATCCCTACTTCTTACTCTGATCAACATTTTCAACGACCTTAAAGAGACTGAAAAAAACGTAGCAAAAGCGGAGTTTTTATGCAACTCTTTGGCAAAATTCGACGTATAAATCAGATGTTTTGTGACTGCTGATGAGAGAGAGGTGTAAGGATAGATATCGTCCTCGATGTCGAGATGCACGTAGGGGTGGATCTTGTCACTTCGAAATACTTTGATGAAATGATATATGAGTAGTATTTATATACTTAATGTTGTGTTATAAAATTAAAAATATGTGATAGAAAATAGAAGTCGGTTAAAAGATTAAATTTAACAAAATATTAGGCATGTATGGGTTGGATGTCCATACTTGAAATCAAACAATAAGAAACATTAAGAGGATAAAAATTTATGAAGTAATAATTATTCCTAAAAAAAATAGAAAAATTGGATAGGATTTTTTCAAGGTTTCTTAAAAATGTTTGGAGTATAAAATTTTAATTAAAATGTAAGAGTTTAAAATGAAAAAAAAATATTCTTAAAAAATTGGATTTCTCTATATTTAAAATAGATCTATTTAAGTTTAATTAATATTTTTAATTATTTTTTATATTTTTATTTTATTTCTAATATTTTTATTTTATTTTTATCTAAATATTTTATTATTATTTCTAATTTTTATTCATGGAAATTTAGTTTTTAATTTAATTTTCCATTAATTAATATAGACTACTAAAAATAGTTAATAATTTTTTATAAATATTATGGAAAATTAAGGCTCCAGATCTAGGAGAAACCTCAATTTAGAAACCTCAATTAGGGTTTGAAATTTTTAGTATTTTCTTGGCAAGGAGCATAGGCATGGAAGAGATTTGTGGTAAGTTAGTGGACTATTCGGATGATTCGTGGTCGGATTCGAGAATTTTTTGCACAACTGACGAAGTCAAATCTCATTTTAAGCACTTTGAAGGGTGTGTTGGCCTCTCTAATCCGCAGGATGAGCGTGGTGCAGGGGTTTGTTGAGAGCTTGACTCCACGATCAAAAGTCAAGCCCAACTATCAAAGGACAATCTTTTTGCACATTTTGGCTCATTTCTAGAGCTAGTGATGATATCAACATCTAGTCATAAAGGGGCACCTGAGAAGGACTGCGGCAGGATGCCTGGTACATTCACATTTTCTCCTAGGAATGAGAGGCAAGAGAGGTGGGTGACAGACCATATAACAATTTTCCTCTGTAGGAAGGCAATGACGGTGGAGGGTACAAGCCTGCTTTTCGGTTGTACCTCCATGCATGCAAACCAGAAATCTCTCTCGGTGATTCATGATGGTATCAGACTAGTGGAAGGCATTATTCACTATGCAGATATTCCTTGCATTAGCTTTGAAGCCCGATGGGGTAGATTTATCGGAAGAAAATTGGTATTGGAAGAGTTGGAAGCTTGTTTAAAACAACCTAGAATTGTAGTGCACAAACGAAAGAAGAAGAAGGTTCTAATGTCTACAGGGTCAGGCATCGAGTTAGTGGTAGGAAATGATATCATTGTTATGTCTTGGAAAGCAGATGAGTGAGAGGGAGAGATGCGACGGTTAAGATAAGTTACTACACACTAAGAATTTTTCTTTTCTTTACTTGTGGGGTTGCAACACACTACCTGCAGGAAATCCTGCCTTTTTCTTCATCAGGTTAACTTTGACCAAAATACCTGTGACATGATTTTACTACGATGACAATTTACTGCAACAGAAATTTGTCTTCACACTTGATTGCGACAGACTTCACTGAGAAATGACTCAACTTTCACTTTTGTCAACACACATTTTATGGAATTTTGACCCGACACACTTTTACCTTGATAGAAACCCACTTGACTTCGATGGGATTTTACTGCCACACACTTTTGGTTGCGACCAACTTCCACTTCAACAGGGCCATGTATCACTACAACAAAACCCTGTGATTAGCGTCTCTTTTAGCTTCCTTTTTAGTGTCCACTATCACTTTTAGTGTATTTTTCATCATTTTTTGGACAAAGTGGACACTTTTCCACAGAATGGTGCTTTTAATGGCGTTATTTGCGTCCATTTTTAAAAGTTGGCGCTATTTTGGATGCTAATTAGAATCCCAATTAGCGTCCCAATTAGCATCCTAATTAGTGTCTCTTTTTAAAGGCTGACGCTATTTGGGATGCTAATTAGCATCCCGGTTAATGTCCCAATTAACGTCTCAATTAGCATCACAATTATCATCCCAATTAGCATCCAAATTAACGTCCCAATTAGCGTCCAAAAAAAATCCCATATAACGCCAAGAATAGCCTCCAAAAAAATATCTTGAATAACATAGTACAATATATTAATCCAGGGTTAGCGACAGGAATTGTGCCATGAATTTCGGTAGGAAAAACATCCAACATAGTGCCAAGTATAGAGCCAAGAATTGTGCTTAGAAAACATCCAACATAGCGCGAGGTATAGCGCCTGGAATAATGCCAAACATTTCGAAAGGAACCACGCTAGGAATTGCACTAGGTTTAGAGCTAGGAATTGTGTTCGGAAAATGTTAGACATAACGTCAGATATATCAATGTCAATTTCGATGGTCATGGTTCATGTGATAGTACTTTTGGATCTTGATTTATCACAGTGGTACCTAAATGATTGTAATCCTGGAACTTTTAGATCTTGATTAATCATAATGAGGGGTAAATTACCTTAATGTCACCTAAATTTCTCTAATGGCATTTGAGTGTCCCCAACAACATTTGATAGACCCTAATGGCATCTGATTGGCCCTAAAAACATGATGATGATGCATCACAATAATTATGATGGAGCGTATGGATGTGATCTGATAAGTATAAGACTATATCATCCATTCTTGTGAGGTAGTAGGGCTCCTTGCTCATTATTATCACAATTATATTGATGATGACTATGACGACGACAATGATGTTGATTTATTGTATGCTGCTGATGATGATGATGTGCATGTCAATGATGATTATGCATGTGGTATCACTTTTGGATACTAATTGAATCTAATGGAACCTAAATGTCTGTAACACCATCTAAACAATCCTATTATCATCGAAATGACTGTAACTACATATAAATGACCTTAACAATTACATGACATTAAGCCTAATGTCGATGAGTGATTAAGAACACTAATGGCATATGAGTGACCATAATGACAATGATGACGATGATTTTGTTGATGATGTACTTCATGTTTTCGACGATGATGATAATGAGGATGATGATAAAGATGATATTGATGTACCATATGGCATTGATGATGATGATGATGATGATGATGATGACAACGTCGATGTCCACTATGATGATGCATGTCATAATGCTTCTAGATACTGCAGGACTTGAGATATTGGAGTTAATAACAAGTAATGGAGGTTGTGAGGTGTTGACCATAAAAAATATTGTTAGCCATTGGGTTTTACATTAACTGATATGGACATTGGGTTTAGTAGTCCCCCCACCCCCCCTACACCCCCCTTCCAGAAAGGTAGTACAATACCACCTGTCATGGTACTACCAAAATGTCACCCTACAAGGTTGTTTTGGACAACCCCCCATCCATACCCTCATTTTTACCAAGAACATCCAAGGCACAAGAAGTGGATATCAATATTAACACAAAAACTAACTTTCTTTGTATTCTTAAGGACTGCTACGGAGAGAAATTCCTATGGCTTGGGGTACCACAACAGACAGCTTGATTCCAGAAATCAATCCTTTCCAATATGCAATAGAAAATAAATGTCTAACACTAGAGGATCAGACCTCGTACCTTATTCCGGACGGTTGAAGTAGATTTCCGTTGAGCTTTCCAACTTCAACTTGAATTGATAAATTACTTCCTCAACAACAAGTAGACAATACAAGCATACTATATATATCATGGTGTTAGATCTATTCTAGCATATATAATCAACAATGTATAAGCATTTGAAATAATCCCATGGATAAAAAATTCATTCAAACACACATTATTGGACAAGAAAAGATATTTCTATTAATATAAATTAGAGATTACAATAGATACAACCTCTGTCGGCACGTTTGCGAATCAGAGAAATTGAATCCCCCACTTGAGCCTCCACCACCTCAATCCTCCATCTCTCGATAGCAAGCTCACAAGCAAAAGGCAAGCTTGGGAAGAACACAAAAGTGCTCCAAGGGACAAAGGGATGCAGACTCAAGCATAAGTTCCAGCAACAATGGACTATAGTTTCTTTGCTCTCAATTCTCTCATATGCCTTCAATGTATCATAGAGTTCCTTATATAGCTTTTCAAAGGGGCAATGAAAGGTCGAATCCGAGCGATCTCAAGGCATAGGGACGGCCAGGAGTCAAGTGAGTCAGATCCATGTCAAGGAAAACTCCAAAAGGATTTGGATTTTGTACACATTTCCATGTATGCGGTTTTAGGGGTCAAACCCGCATAGATACATGATTAAGGGTTTAAAAGTCTCGTGTATCATTTTTCACATGTTTTTAGGGATCGTCAAGGAAACATCAAAGGACAAAAATTGGTCCATGGGGTCTAAGGAGTCTACAGAGGGATAGGGGAAGGCCATACAAAATGTGATTCACCTGGAGTGGTAAAATCAGCTATAACAGATGCCCCCTAATGTTCGAGGTCAGAGGGGTCATACGATGGCCAAAATACATTATAAGTCCATCCCAGAAGTGGAGTGATGAAGAGTCCCAAATGGAAGACCAGCCACCCAATTAGCATAGTACAATGATACAACTCTGCAAATAACTGCAAATACATATAGCAGTCCCGGATACATAAGAGTACAATGGCCATGAATAGGCATGATACAAGATATCACATAAGTGGTCATCGCCACGTACAATATACATAGATCAGAATCTCCATGATGAAGATATACAAAGGACCATGATCTCCATAATGGCTGAAGATATATAACAGATCAAGATCTCCATAGTGGCTGGAAATGTCTGACATATACTGGAATTGAGTCACGAGAGCTGAAATCTCATGAACATTGGCACGATCAAGGAGGTAGCATATAAGAGATGCCACCAATCTGAAAAGTCTTCTACACAAACCGCTATGAGTACATGTCCTACTATGCAAATAGAGGTGTCAAGGTCAAACATAGTAGTCCATCGTCTGATTACTGTTCATTAATGTATACCGTTAACAGACGCGAGATCACCCACCGATAATGAAAATGAGAATCAAGGTATTAGAGTGCAAACTAACAAGTGTGAATAAATGTGTTGAGGTCAAACACTTGAGAGGATCCATCAATCAGGGAACATTGATGTATTCCCAAAGACTGTCGATGGCGAGAGAACCTGTCACTGATGACTGCAAGTCTCAAGGCATTCAAAATGACTCTGGATTCCAATCCCAAAATAAATGATCTGAAGTCAATGGGATGAAATCCGCTGGAAGGAGGGCATTAAGGCATCCCCCATTATCCAACACGAGGTACTCAACAAAGTTGTATAATGTGGAAGGACTAGATCATAAGGTGTATGAACTAGTAACTGTACCGAGAATGGCCGACATGCAAAGTCAAGATAACTGAGGAATGGCTGACTCAGGCTTCAACTTCCTTCGAACAAGAGCATAACGACATATGGTGACTGAATACATGCAGCATAGACTCGATATACAAACTGGGACATCTCTGCGACACAGGAGGCATCGACGGAGGCTCCATGGGGACTGGAAGCTTAATCAGTCGGTGGAGATAAACTCAGATAAACGAGTATAGATCCTAAAGTCAAACTATAAACCCAACCAATGGATGTGATATACAGTGCTTTGTTCGAAGGCGACATGACTCGACAGCTGCCAAAGATAACATCTTTCCTTGTCCAGCTTTTTGGTTTTTTTATTTTTTTGGACTTTTTCAATTATTTAAAAAGCTTGAAAAAGAATAAAATTGCTTTATAGTTACAGACTAAGAGGAGACGAGTGTCATAAGGGCAAACAAACTAGTTCCAAGCAGTGAAACATACCTATGCTCAATGCAAGGATACATGTGTAGGATATCGACACTTGAGGGAAAATCCCCTCCCGGTAAAAAGGGAATCAAGTCGAAAAGGATATAAAAAATGGCTCTACATGGCTAGCCATGAGACAAGATCGGGCTATATGGCTGAAACGCCATGTTAGGGGAGCTGACATAAAGCTCAATAAGGCAGGCAAAGCTCATGATAATGCATTCACAACTTGATATGAGGTAGTCCTGAGGGAAATAGGCTAGCAAAATATCAAGAGGAGTATGAGGCTCTTGCGAAATGTCATGGCAGTACTATACAACGAACTCCCACACTCTAAAGGAGAAAACGTCAGCATGGGTACCAAATGAAAATAAGGCGCTAACTAGGGTACCCATGTAAGGTGAAGCTCTACCACTCATATCATGCCACTTCTAAAACAGCAAGAAGGTTCCGTGACATAATAGAGTGGGTTCATACCCAAGGTCATGATGAAACGGTCATAAGGTCATGCAAAATGCAAACAGTAATGAAACCTAACCTATATGCCAGTTTAGACATGATACCTGAGATCGACACAAATGAGTCAATCCAACGGCTGAAACGACACTAAAAAGGTCCTCTACATCATGGATTATGTCAAAAATGGTCCAAAATGATTAGAAATTGTCGAAACTATAGGAAAGGGGGTAAAATTTTGAAAAATTTCTATAAATAGTAAACAATTCAAAATATTATAAAACATTTGAAATTTTTACCCATTTCAGCTCAGATTTTCAACAGCGAATTCCAGGAGATCCAACCGGCGGAATCCACTACCGTTTCTTCCAGGTACTTACCCATGCTCTTCTCTTTCATTTTGATGCAATTTTAATCAAATTCCATGGTCAATTCAGTTTTCTAGGACAAACTAAAAAGTGCGCTGCGGTCCACGTGAAAATGCCCCCAAAGTCGTGTACATACGTGGCTGTTTTGAAAACAGTTGCTTTTGAGGCTGCGGATAAGGTTTTTTAAGTAATCTAATGGGCAAATTTACAATTTTTTGTGCAGGATGGCCCTAGAGTGGAGAGAGCGTGAACATGGTGAGGTAGAGGAGGTAGTAAGGGCCGATCTAATGGCTCAACAAGCTCTACGTGCATGTGGACTCTATAAGTTCTGGTGTCTTGGTGGTTTGAGAGCCAAACCAAGACTATTGCAGATGCTAGTGGATTACTGGGATCCAGACTTTGAGTCCTTCCAAATAGATGGGATGTCCCTCACTATAGAGGTAGAGGACATATACTTCATTACTGAGATTTCTCGACGGGGGGAGGTAGTGAACCTTCACTCTCGTGGTGGGCCAGGAGGTGGCCTGACTATCGACGAGTACATTGCGGTGTACTGCTATGCAGACACAGAGAAGGTGGGGAGTTAGGTCCCTACCAATGCTATACAGGTGCTGGGCCTAAAGGCCATACTATTGACATTGGGTAGGATAGCAGGATTGGCATCACTCCACCAGGCCTCGCGGCCTCTGATGTTCTATGCAGTGGAGTGCATGAGACCCATGATTTATGACTGGAGCACTACACTACTGAGCAACATGAAACATTAGCTCAGTGAGTGTAAGGCAGTCAGAGTGCGAAACTTTGGGTTCAGTAGTATATTGAGCACATTTTTCTTCGAGCGTGCTCCAGGATTGAGCCCCAGAGTGGACGTTCCTCTTCACAGGGTTCGAGATCCGATCCAAGGGCATTGGGTAGATGTGATGCGCAGACTGGGGGGAGGAAGGGTAGCCAACCCCTATCCAGCTGAGTTCTTTCCGTGGTGGTGACGACAGATAGTTGCCATCGATGACTACCCCTATGCGGGGATAGATTTCTAGGGGGACTCAGACATGCCGTTACCACCAGGATCGGCATATGGCGAAATAGGTAACGAATCTCGACCCTCACTTTTTTAATTTTTTGAGTTATTTAATTTTTTTGTGTTTTTTTATTATATGGAATCAAAAGACATATTTTTGCGTGACAATACATAGTGACATCTACCATTTGTGTGCAGATGTGAGACCACGGTGGCTAAAAGGCTTCCCTCATCACAGACGGAGGGGAAGAGGAGATGATATCACGGGTGTGGATGCGGAGCAGACACTCCAGAGCATTCATACCAATTTTGTGAGGCTGACACATAGGGTTCCCATGGCGCAAGTCAAGGACTTGCCTGAGGCTATGCAGCGCCAAGTGGTGGGTGTACCACGAGCATGGGTGCGATTATTCCGATGGCTAGCTAGAGTCGTAGTGACCTTCCATGATCACAACTCTCCTCCTCCTCCACAGGATTAGATACCTGGGAGTCTATACATTTTGTACTACCGTGTATTATATGTTGGTGGCTCGAGAGCCCCAATTTTGTATCATGACACTATGTATTACCACATTTTGGATGTTATATAAAAAGTTTTATGGTGATAGTTTTATTTATTTACATGTGTAAAAATTGTGTTTGTGATTAATTTACTGTGTATGAAACAAATGCCAATCTAACACGTAGTTAGCATATGAGTCAGCAACTTGATTATTAATTCTTAGAATGTGTATGTATGTTATATTGTCAAATTGTCGTTCTAATAACCTCACACGTAAGAATCTTCTTAATAACGTCATATCTCTAACATGGTACAAACCATTAAGCTGTGACACTACTAACTCCGAATCAAGACGTACCTCAAGAGAGAGAACGCCATGTGAAATGGCATCCTGTAGAAGCTCAATAACAACACTATATTCGGCAACATTGTTGGAAGATGGCCGCAGACATACGCCTCCTAAAGATAGTACCTGACCCATAGGAGTGTAAATCACCCAAGCAGCAGAGGCTGAGTGTTGAGTGTGACGTCTCGTACCATCCGCGAATCCTATGTAGGTGGAAGATTCCATTGACATCTGCCAAAAGAAATGGAAACTAATCACAAACCTGATCACTATAAGAAAAAGACCTAACTATGCAAAACTGTACAATAATATACAATAACCAACCTTGGCTGAAAATCATGCATAGTATTTCTTGAGATAGAGCCCATTTCTAGGCTCCACCAAGGCTGTTCCCTCGTAATCCACTAACTCATAAGCACCCTTCTCTAACACACGTTTGACCACATAAGGACCCTGCCACATGGGATTAAATTTTCCTGCCACCAAGGGTTCTTTCGGTTGATCCCACAAAACGACCAAGTCTCCCTCACTAAACCTCCTTGGACAGATAGACTTATCATACTGGACCTTTACGCGACGTTTATTGACTTCTAGAGCCACTAAGGCATCCCGACGCTGCTCATCAAGTTGCTCAAGGTGGACCAAATGCTCCTCCAATGGTGAAGTGTCAGGTAAGAGTTCTACAACTAGCTTCAAAGAAGGAATCTTGCATTCAACCGACAATATCGACTCCACTCCATGTACAAGTTGATATGGAGAAAAACCTGTAGCAGTCTTAACAGCGGTTCTATATGCCCACAAAGCAGGGTATAACATGATGCGCCAATTATTCTTGCTTTGTGCGATGGTTTGTTGGAGAATGGATTTGAGTGATTTATTCACTGTTTCTACCTATCCATTTGCTTAAGGGTAGTAAGAAGAGGAATGCTCCTGCTTGTACCCTAACTTTGATGCCAACTCTTCCATCATACGATTCTAAAAGTGCGAGCCATGGTCAATGGCAAGCTCTTTCGAAATTCCGAACCGAGTAATATTTGGTTGAATACGAAGTGGGCGGCTGTCTCACCATCGGATTTAGCTGTAGGCATAGCCTCAGCCCATTTCATGAAGTAATCAACAGCCACTATGATATGATGGTGCCCCCCAACCGAAACTGGGTTGAAATCCATAAAATTGAGCCCCCACTTAGTGAAAGGACCGGCGGTGGTAATGGGATGTAATGGGGCAGGTTTCAAGCGCATATTACATGCGAACACCTGGCAAGGGTGGCACCTCTTGACCGCATCAACACAATCATTAAAGATCGACGGCCAGAAATAACCCGCTCTTAAGATCTTTTGAGTTGTAGAAAGCCCAGATAAATGACCACCACACGCCCCTCCGTGGCAATCATTCAGTACAACCTCAGCCTCTTCATGAGTTAAACAATGTCATAAAATGGAATCTACCCCACGTCGTAAAATGGAACTTATGCCTGAGTCTGCATCCCTTTGTCCCTTGGAGCACTTTTGTGTTCTTCCCAAGCTTTCCTTTTGCTTGTGAGCTTGCTATCGAGAGATGGAGGATTGAGGTGGTGGAGGCCTAAGTGGGGGATTCAGTTTCTTTTCTCTCAATTCTCTCATACGCCTTCAATGTATCATAGATTTCCTTATATAGATTTTCAAAGGGGTAATGAAAGGTCGAATCCAAGCGATCTCAAGGCATAGGGAAGGACAGGAGTCAAGTGAGTTGGATCCATGTCAAGGAAAACTCCAAAAGGATTTGGATTTTGTACACATCCCGATGTACGCGGTTTTAGGGGTCAAACCCGCGTACATACGCGATTAAGAGTTTAAAAGTCGCGTGTATCATTTTTCACATGTTTTTAGGGATGGTCAAGGAAACATCAAAGGACAAAAAATGGTCCATGGGGTCTAAGGAGTCTGCAAAGGGACAGGGGAAGGCCATACAAAGTGTGATTCACCTGGAGTGGTAAAATCAGCTATAACAAGGACATTTTGGTCTTGGTTTAAAATGGAATGAAGCAACAAGCATTTCAATAATGCTCATAGTGTTACTTTGAAGAAGTGGATCAAATGTTTCTACATCAAGGAAAAAAGCAATTAGTTGCTCAAGTTTTATGGCCGCTATCAAATCTTCCAGCATTACACTACACTATTGACCAATGTTTCATTCCCATGGGATTTATTTTACATATTAAAAGAGTGATTGAAAGCATAGATGTAAATGCACAACTTATAATACTAGAATATGGGCATTCACATGGACACACACATCACACGCACACACATTGCATATCTAAGCTTGTCTCTATGTACTCTTTGAGAGTGACTTTTACTTGGCACTTTAAGTTAATCACAAAGGAATTTAGAGATATGAGTTGAACTTATAACACCAAGACACAATGACTTGTATAACTATATTACAAACCTAGGGTCACCTCCATATTCTATTTAGGTCTACCATTTTTAATGTGTAGGGCCTACTTTTTGTCTACAATATTCAAAGATGAACTAATAAGATTTATCATTCACCCCATAGGGCCTAATTTTTGTGAATGGATAAACAATAACAATCAACAATTTGTAAACGTCACTTATAACATTGGGAGAAAATAACCAATGTGACCATATTATGGATCCAAACCACCTCCATACTCTATTTGAGGTTTGATGACCTTTTCTATAAAACACATAAAAGCAAACTAACGGGAGTTTACAATTCATCACCATTTTAGGGAGGTGTCGATTAAAATAGTGCATTGGGTCAGTAAGATCATTATGAAGGGTATCACAAGGGAGAATTTGTAAACAACCCATGTAGGCATCACAAGTCATGATAATAAATAATGACGAAGTTACATATAAATCTTAAACTTTGCAAACTAAACAATCAAAATCAAATCCAAGGAATTTTGAAGATATGTCATTGTTAAGAGTAATTATGTTTTTTATGTGCTCGACAAGGGGATATATATAAATCATGAAGGTGTATTAATATAGTCTCTAGTTTTCTTTTATGTAGTAGTGACTTGATGTTTCCCTTCATTTCATCATCTCGGCCTTAGAAAAACTCAAAGATGGGAGTGATACATTGTCACCATGTGCACTCAAAATTGACTCAAATCACAACTCAATCATAGCATAACCCATAAGTTTGTGGCTAACAAGAACACATTAACCATGCTACCATCCACATAATGATTTTGTAGCCATCTATTAATCATTATAATATATATTAAAAAAATATAATAAACACATAATAGTTTTATACAATATAGAGTAATTTACAACATATAATTTTTTAATTACATACAAAACATTTAATATTACATACAAACCATATAATATAATATATTAGAAACAAAACATATAATATATTAACAAAACATACGCTATTACATCAATTATTACACTGAATGTTTAACAATTAAATATAATAACTATAATGCCCTATGCTATCACCATCTCCATTATCGAATTTCCCTAAGGCATGAGTTAAAATTCATAAAGATGAACAAGAATAAACACATAAACCTTCAAACTATCATTCAACACCTCACAAGTAAACAATGCCACACTACATTACAAGACTTGGGAGTAGTGATTACAATCGTTGTTTATAGAACTTGTGAATGCATAACCTATGTCACAATTATCATAATAAACTTATTGTTAAAAGTTATAAGGCTATTGCAACTTGCTATGACACACCAAACCTTTTTAGGAAATGTTATATATTTAGTGGACATTGGAGCATTAGTTTGTAGCTTCATTAATGACCTCTGCATGCAAACACACATTGAATGTATGGAAAGAATAGAAAGTATGTCAACTTTTTCATACACATTGTGAATGAGTGGACTTTGGAGGGATGCGATTGTTGATGATTTTGGAAGGAAGCGACATTTCAATGAGTTTTTACATTCATCTTCATATTAATCAACCCAAAAAATAAACATATTTACACTGCCATTTATATCTGTGCCGCATGTTGTTTGGAATAAGTTGCCACTAGGAAAGGAAAAAAATAATTCATGCATCACTAAACTCTGGACTATTTCCATCTTCCCATCACAACTAAAGCCCGGTGAATATATTTCACAATTTACATTTCCGTCTTCCCATCACAGCTATAACCCAGTGAATATATTTCACAATTTATGTTTTTCTCCACGAAACTTGGCCGGGAAGTATGCAGAATCCCTCCGAGGCCAGGGTTTTCGAATGGGAATGGAAGACACATGAAGCAGAAGCAAATGTCGAAGTGAAGTGGAAGAAGATCATATGTTTTGCTTGCCCCAATGCTAAGAGGCTGAGAGACGAGTCCATAGTCGACCACGGGTAGGATGCATGCACCCAATGGATTTATGCCCATCTCTGATGCCTCAGGGTCGAGGGTTTCAAGGTTGGGTTTTATTTTTTGACATTTTGTGTTGGATTTTATTTCAAAGTAGTCTAAACTGGTTTTTTTGTTTTCTATATTTTTGTTTCTTATATTAATTGTTGAGATTATTACATTATGCATTAAGGGTTTTATGAATTCCTCTCTACTATATACATATTAAATATATTAATTGTAATTTAATAAATGTAATTTCAACGTTGAAATATTTATACATCAATATGTAATTTCAAGATTGAAAAATTACAATTTGATTTGATTAAATATATAGCAAAATCCGAACAATAAATAGTTGAAAAATGTCTAAATCGAAATGTATTTTTGTATTTTTGGTCAGATGCAAATGGAAATGATCATATATTTGTGATTAGATTGATTCACTTATGATTACAAAGCGGTTTGAGGTATTTCTAAGGAAGAAATTCCTTACATATGCAATGGATATGAGCAAGGATTCCCACCTCATTAAAGAGTAGTTGTAGTGAAAAGAAAACAAGGTCTTCACATGGTAGAGACGAATCCCTAAATAAGGGCTTGCAACAGAGCCAAGGCTACATTACCATGATAGAAAGGGAGTTCATGGTGGAGTCTAATTCCCTCTTTGACATGTCCATGAGAGCAAGGAATTTCATGATAGAGTGTAATGATCTCTCCTACTCCAATGCTTAGTGGATATCCACAATGTTTCATAGGAAAAAATGGCTTTGATATGCAAATAAACTCTTTAAATCTCCAAGAGCCCCCCTCCCCAAGTAGTGAAGGTCTCTTCCTTTTATAGCTATTGGGTAGAGTTGTGCCATATCATTGAAGTGTGCATAGTGCCTTTGGAAAACACTTTGTGTAGTGCATGATAACACTATAACTAGGTTTCTTTACAAAAGATCCCTTACAAGCAAAGAAGACTTGGAGGGATGTAGGGTCATTGATAGCACTTGGGTGATAATGGTCAAACCATACAATCTTTGTAGAAAGATGCAACTTTGAAAAGTTGAGGAGATTTTCGAGGCAACGTAATGATTTTTATTTTGACCAATAGAGTAACATGTGAAGTAAATTGTTGTCCAATGTTGCAATTGTCATTCTAAAACTAGTAAAACAAATATTTTATCTACTTAGGTTGAGAGAGCACAATCTTATTTTTATTTTTGGAAAATTTGAATATCAAGATAACAGTGTAGCTTGAGAGAACAACAAATACCTCAATAGCATTATGATATTCCTACTATGCACACCCAATCCTCTAAAGACCATTGTCCATGCATGGTTATGAATTTTATCACAAGCACTTGAGTTCAATAGAAAATTTCCTAGCATACCATGTAATATGTGAAGATCATACACAAAAAAAATAGGCAACGGATCATGTCAAACTATAGATTCAAGTTTTGACCTAACGTGATACCATAAATTATATGAAAAGAATTGAAAAGCTTTATTTGGTTACACACCAAAGGGCTTCATCTTGACGTGAGGATGGTTTGCGGTGACATGTGAAAAGGAGGATGACCTGGCCATTCTAAATTTCTTGTGGCAAGTGGACTCTTCACCAATGAGCCTAATGTTATATGGTTATGGAGTACATGTTTCAATATGTGGAAGGAGAGGGATGATTATATCCTTGTTTGGGTCAGGCTCTCAGGCCTTGTGATCGTGTGATGGACCAAGGAGGTGTTCAAAGAGATAGGTAATAGAATTGACATATTTATCTCTTATAATGATAACTCCACTAGTGGTTATTACAACCTGGACATTCTACCCATTTCATTACTAAACAACAATGAGTTTTCTTATGGTTTTCCTTCTTTATCCTTTTTTTTGTTGTTGAAAATAATGGTTCTTACATCCTTGCTTCTAGATACATGAGGTATTTGGTGATGACGAACTTCACCCAACATTAAATCTCACAACGGATGGCTGTGGAACCATAGAATCTTACCTACATTCATCATTATCATTATCCTCATTCTAATGATAACAATTAATGCCGTCATCGAGGTCATCATTATTATCATCATTGTCTTTGTTGTCATCATCATATTAAACATCACCATTGTCATTGTCGTCGCCAACGTCATCTCATCACCATTGTCATCACTCCACTCTATTATATGATTTCTTACAATTAATTATAATGAACAAAACATCTAAACAAAAGGAAAAATCCCATTATTTGCCTTCCCAAACTAGCATCACATAATCCAAGCTCATGTTTTGGCCCAATAAACCAAATCTTAGGATAATGAATATTGCCATCATAAACATCATCATCCTCATTATCATCATGGACACCATTGTCATTTTCTTAATCATACTCCTTGTCCTTTTGTCCTTGTCATCTTCATCCTCATCAACATCATCTTTGAAATAACATATATAATTTTTTTTATAAAAAATGTAAAATAAATGCATATATCCATATAGAAAATAAAAATTAAAAATAAAAACATCAAAGAAAAATTATAAAAAGTAAAACAAAGGCCAAAAAAACAAAGAACAAAAACACAATGCAAAAAACAAAAATGATTATGCATGACATTTCATTGGATTCGAACAGCGGGAGAATTCCGACACAGGTGGGGATTTTTGGGGCTACGAGTTTTGAATGGATTTCTCGATCTATCAAAGGAATCTTTTCTCTCTTCATTGAACAACAAACTAGATCTGAGCAAATCTTTAAAAAAATAGGTTTTCCAAGATACAAAAGTGGGCAGTACTCATTTTCTTCTCCATGATCAGATATATCCCATCTAGTGCAAAGAAGGGAGGACGATTTTCTATGTTGACAGAGGTTTACCACCGGGGAACACCTTTGGAGTTGTGAATCTAAAAATGGGGGACATAGTGTTTTCTCGGGGGCGCATTCTCATCCACAGTTGATCGCTGTTGCTGTATACTATTGAGGGAGGGGCTTCCAAGATGTATTGGACACATTTTATGAGATTTCTAAACACACCATATCCAGGGCATTACAGTCTGAGATTGACGCCTTTGAAAATACTTTTCCAGCATTCTAAAACTCTGTTGGGGCACTCTCCTAAGGATATTCATTGGCTGGGGTCATATCGAACTAGTTGGGCACAATTACAAGGGCTGCTACAACAATATTGGGGGTAAGCAAATCATTTTTTTACCCATAATGAGCTGCAACAAATAGTCATCTATATTAGTCAGGTTCCATCTGTACTGAGCTTATTTGCTGCAATAACATAGATAATGTCTTGTATGTAATGTTGTTTAATGTTGAATCCAATAGAATTTCAGTTAGAATTTCACTTGTGCCAATTGTTGTGATATTTGCAATCTGTTTTATTAACTCCTAAACCAATAAAGTCTTAAACACAATAACAATCAATTCGGGAACAAGTCATGTTTGGTTTTTTTCTAGCTGGAAGTCTCACATATTAACCCATAAGAACTTGTCCTTAACTAGGGAAATGTGCACTTTAACGTTCCAAGGCATGTTTATATTTTGATACTCTTGGATTTGATTTCCCCTATATATTTTTGTTCAAGGTATAGAGTGTGCTCAAGCAGGTCTATCATAGAGAAATTATTCAATAAAATGTTCATTTCATTCATCAAATGTGAAAAAAAATGACAATAAAAACATATCTCATAACTAAAAATATTCAAAAATAAACATATATTTCAAACAGCTGCACTATAAAATCAAGTTTAAAAGTGACATGATCGCGTCTAAAAAGGGTTAATTCCAGACCTCAATTAGCAGATTTAGAGATGCGGTCTATGACTGGAGTCTTGGCAGCTGGATATACACCAATTTGGCCGATGATAGTTGCTAATACCCCTTACTCCAACACTGTTCTCTATCAGTACTACTCCAGCTCTTCGGAACAATCCAACTATCTTTGAATATGCATTCTGCCACCCCCACTTTAACATTCCAAGGCATGTTTATATTTCGATACTCTTGGATTTGATTTCCCATATCAGGTTAATTTGGTTGGCGTAGTACCCCGTGTTAACGGATGAGAACTTGTCCGTTACTGGGGAAATGTGTGCTTCATCTTCGCAGGCATGTTCATATTTAGATACCCTTGGATAATTGGATTTTGATTTCCCCTATCAGGTGAAATTGGTTCATACCTTGGTTTTTCATACCCTACCGCTACTGCACATTAACTGTCATGGTTTGGGCTCTTATGGTTATCATACTCAACAAGATAAAGCTGCGATTTAGCTGGGAGGAAAACTTCATTCCCAATCACGCGTTCCACTGCAAACGAGGTATCTCTGGCTGATACGTGAACAAATCTCCTCCAAAATATGTCATCAATAGCTACAATAAATCACTATGCTCATTCTTAGTCAAGTAGTCAACTATTGTACAAACCTTTCTTGTTGACAAGATTCAGATTGTCTACCAAGAAGGCGTGAACCTGAACTGCAGTATTCAGCTCTTGTAAAAGCCACGATCTAGCACACAACGCTTCGGAGAGCCATGCAATCTTGTATGAGATACATTTGCTCATAAAAAAATGGATCGCTTTCATACTCTATCAGTTTCCATTACCAAAGATAGCCTGAACCATTAATATGGCCAAAGAATTAGGTTTGTAACAAGTTGTTACAGCCAGCAGTGATCCACTTTCATCACTATTTTGAGGGTTGTAACAAGCTGCTACAGGCAACATTGATCCACTTTCATCACTATTTTGAGGTTAGCAATAATTCATCTCTGATATTTGGTTATTATAGATTGAATCTGAGGTACTATTTATTACCAGACTTAAATAAATAGATCTATATATCTAGTCAGGCTCTCCAGTTGATAACATTGGATTTATGGTGTTTATTGATGACATGCAATTAACCATTGAATAAGCAAATTGTCACACAATTATTATTACCATCAACAATAGCCATATTTATCAGTTGCATTAAAATAAAGAAGAGAAGACAAATATTACATGTTGAATCCCTTAATTGGCATATTGCATTGGGAAAAACACATGTAATAGTGCAATTTAGCAGTTTGGGATATTACAGTCACATGCAATAGTGCAAATGAGAAGTTTGGGATATTACAATTCTCTCATTGTTTGTATCCTTTCTTGACATCAATGACAACACTGTTTCTGACATTCTGTTTTCCTTTTTTCTAAGTTACCATGGGAATTGGCCTCAAAATTGTATATTCAACACCCATGGAAGTCTACATTTCTTAGTGATAAGATCCCATATGCAATATGATCAAAGATACAGTCTAATCATTTGAATCTTGTCCCACAAAACAGAAGAGATTGCACATCATTTCAATGAGTGAATTCACACTTGAATTTTACACCAGCATCTTGTAGCAAATAAGTAATTGACTTCCCAGCTCTTTTAAACTGAGAATATCCTTGAAATTCAATTTCCGACTACACAATATTAAAATCTTTCAAAAAGGATTAACCATCTGAAACATGAGCCCAAATTTAACTATATGTTTAATCTGGCTGCAAGGAATGCATTTTCATTCCAATTAAAAAAAAACTTTCAAAAAGATCATGACATGGAAATACACACAAACATTGCAAAAATTTACAGTTTGTCTTCACACTTTAACAAAGGAGCCATATTCTCCTTGAGACTCTTTGCTCCTTCAGATATCAGTCATAAGCTACCTAGCTTGGGAACCAGATCCCAATGAATAAGATCCAATAATATCCTAGTGATCAAACATAGACTTTAGATGAAAATTAATATTAATTTCCCTTAGATGAAGCAATTCTAAGAGTACGCGTAGAGTAAATTGGCTCTAAGCTACTTACCTATTTGTACCAATTAGTCCCCTTGTTGCGTATGCACATGAAGCAAGATGTGATGAGGTAAGCATGGAGTGAAAAGGGAGGTGGGTCTAAGGTCTGCATTAGGAGTGTATGAATAAATGAATATGGATAGGTTTCCATGACATGATGGGAAGAGGTGTTCATGACAGGACCGTATACTTGTAGACAGAAATATATAGGGAATATAGCAGTTAACTATCATTGAAGTCAGTCATTCTGGTGGATAGTGAGATTTTTATTGCCAGTCTAATTATCATTAAAAATGTAATTCATTATGGATGTACATCTCTATCTGTCAAACAAAAACACCCGATTTAGAATCAATTCCAACGATTCAACTCATCTCTTTTCAAGTGAATTATTGGAAGTACTTACCAACCTTTTGGTTTTCCAGACCTTATTACATACATACATAATATTGACGGGGTGGGTCATATCGGGTGGGAGGAAGGGCGCTTATCTAATAGGAGAAAAATTATGAAATGAATGATTCAATAAATTTAGTAGTTTTAAGAGGTCGAATCAAGATCTTGGCCTGGGAAATAAAAACAGACACACTTAGAAATAACCGGAATAAGTCAAATAATAATTCCATTGCCTACATCATACTGCTCTACTTAAAATCCTTGTTCTATAGAAAGAAGCATCAGCAAAATGTCTTAGTGAATAGGGACACAAAACTGCTGATCTACCATTCTTTTGTGATTGATTCTTCCCCGATGAGTATAATGATTCTTCCCGCTTTCCTTTATGATAACATAAACTTATGAGAATAGGTCCTTCGGTGATGCCTACAAAATAGAGTTCGTTACTATAGATCAGTGTAGAGAGTTAGATAAAGAAAGTATTTCCTCTGAGAGAATCGATGTTGAAGGCTTGGTTATGAGCTTGCTGCTATAATGTGCAATCCTAAGATTTGAACAAGAAAGTCCCTATTTCACAGAACTTCCTGGAGGTTAGTTTTCATAACTCTAAATTATTGTATTCTGTAGGAATGGGTGGGTCTATAGGCATTGGAAAATATCATATAAAATAGGAGATGAAATTGAGGGAGATCTCCATGACAAGTTTGCTCATTCCTGCGATACCTTTCCTCTTCTCTAAAGCTTCCTGGAAAGGGAAAACCAACAAGTTTTTGTTTTTCTTCTAAGCCCCAGTCAACTAAAAAACTCAGAATTCTGGAGTAAGGGGACTTTGTACCATCGTTCAAGGAACTAAACCGGGTGGGACTTTGGAGCACATCTTTGGTTATTTCAACAGCCTTGCTAAAGTGATGGTTACAACCATCAATAAATATGAATCCCAACTATGAACAAGGGATGGAACTACATGTAATTATGATCGCGGGTTTCAAACAGTATCGTTCCAAATGCTAGTTTGAAACTACTTTCATGGAGAAGTTTGGAGATAAAAAAAACTTTGGATACATTGATGATTGAACTTTCGCAAATAAAGATGGAGAACAAAGAACGCATCAAAGATTGAAATCAAAGATTCAATTCACTATTGAACAAATTCCCTACTAATGCGCAACTGACCGATAACTTACAAATTGGATTTTACACTCTATCCCTCCCTCTTACAACTGCTTTATTTGTGAAAAGGGAACAGAAGAAGACTTTTGGCTAAAGCCTTCAAGAAAGCAGTATCAATGGAGCTCATCAGGGTGCCCATGATTTAGGGGGTGACCAAGTGATGGTGATCATGGAAATTTATATGCCCTCCTAACCTCGAGCAAGACATCCTTTGTATTTATTCAATAAATCTCTTATTTATTTATAACATTCCACCCGATAAGATAATAAAAATTGACTAGTTGTGGATCAATTTATTGCCCCTAATTACATAACAATATTCTACATGACTAGCCGAAATAGATTGATTATTGGGTCGGAAAAGCTGTTGGAAGTTAGGCCTATCAGTCGCTTTGCTCCCCCCCATTCTCATAATATTATGACTAACATGAAAGAGATTAAGTATTTTATCTAATGTCCACACTTTCCCTCAGGCCATACAAATGTCCCTTCGTCCATAGGGATATATCGTTGTCTTTCCTATTGTTATTGATACTTTAGGCTATGGGTATTGAACTGCATCTCGATCTATAGTAAGGGATGTAACTGGCTACCACAGGTACTGGTCCTAGCTTAGATGTTGCTAGTGCTTCTAGGTATCGAACTGCATCTTGCTCATATGGTTCTAGATATATCTATTGATCTAGGAATGCATTTCCAACTAGTGCTTAATCTACTAATGGATCTATGTGATTTACTAATACTCGTATCGCTTAATTGGGTGATGAATTGATTGAATAATTGATTGAAGCCCTCCTGATTACCTCTAGTCACGAACGATTGTGCCATGAAGGATGTGTATGCTCTACATGCCCAAATAAATATACTACAAGTCCCGACCCCATTGCCTATGCTTCATGGACCTACCCCCCTTGAGGAATTACCTGATTGTTTATTACAAGCATTACCGCTATGTCCTACACCCTTGAACGTAACATACTATAATTAACTGGTGGAAACTGAAAGGGCGAGGGTATTCAAATGTGTTCCCAATCCAACGGAGTACTTCAAAAGTTGCCAACAATCCTATCACACATAGCAAGATGAAGCATGTGGAGCTTCATGTTCATTGCATATGTCAACTAGTATAATACTTGTGGATCTTATTTATTGAATAATCGATGATCATATTGATATATTTATGAAGGCTTTATTAGAAGCTAAGTTTGTGAAACTTTGAGATATGCTTTGGCTTTAGGAAGTTGCAATTATGGCAGGGTTTGCATAAGTAATTTCACCACTTGAATCTCCATAACATTATGTTGTTTGGGGGGGGTGTTGGAACACCATGCTCTAGAACAAAATCAGCTAACCATTCGATTGGTTGAGCTATTATAACATAACAACAAACTATGACACAAAACAAGGCGAAAACCATGGAGGCCACTATGTGTTATGACCCAGGTAGTCTTCCTCACTTGAAGAGAGTTTGTTACATCTTGGCATTATAAAAGAATGACCCTATGGATCGATCTAACAAGTAAGAAATTATGTAGAAAATGGTTATGATTTTCTTATGTGATGGCATATGCCTCCTAAATGCGTTTTGATGTATTTTTGCCGTGCTATATTAACTTATGCTTAAGTATTGTAAAAATGTTTATTGACACCACATATTCTTAGAATCATTAACTATTTGATCTTTCCCCATTATCCAACAATGTTTTTTTTGTTTTTATATGGTGATAAAAATATTTTCAAAGTGTTATTTGTGACCTATTTCATTTTTTATTATTATAAAAACTAAATAAAAATAAGTAAACTCAAAAGCAAGCATGACCTCTTTAACCCAACATAAAAACTTAAATGAGTAAATACACATATGAGAAAGTGATCATAGTTCTTGAAATCAAATTTCATCGAGTCCATTGAAGTGGAATGGAGAAATGAACCCGGCAAGTGATTTCCTCGTCATTTGGACAGAAGAACACACCAAAACCCCGAGGAACAAAAACCTAACCATAAGGATTAACCCTAAATAGCGACGAACTCATTTTCTTTTGGCTTATTATACTGTCGGTGAGATATTTCCACTCTCGATGACTCTGATAGAGAGGCTATAGATACAAGATATCTATACATGTGAAGTATATTTTACTCTGCAGCGAAACCATCGGGTGGAGCCGGGGATTTGATTGTTTTACTAGTTTTGTTATGTCTTCGTAGCAATTCTTTTTTGAGTGAAGAACAATTTGTAGTTTCCGTCATCCTGGACAACGCCATTGTTGTACAAGAAAGCTTTTAGGTGTCCTATAAGAAACATTTGTTTCAGACTTTTCTCTTGGAGAGCATCTGCAAGGATTCTTTACCTAGGGAAATATGGGTGTTCCTGCATTTTACAAATGGTTGGCTGATAAATATCCTCTAATAGTAATGGACATTACAGAGGAAGAGCCCGTCAAGATCAATGGCGTTACCATTCCATTCAATACCAGCAAGCCTAACCCTAATAATATGGAGTTCGATAATCTTTATCTGGACATGAACGGGATTATTCATCCCTGCTTCCATCCCGAAGACTGGGTATGCATTTATTTATCATATCTTGTATATTTTTTACACATTAAAATTTTGGGACCGTAGAACTGAAAAGAGGGTAATCTAATGTTAAGAATGAATTTACGCAGTAGCTGTAAAGATGGTGAACTGCCAAAACTTTTTAACCAAAGAATAAATTTCAAGGAAGTGTTGCAAAGTTCAAACAAGGGTCGTTTCTCAAAACATTTTGATGCTAATTGGAATTTGACACTGATTAAATTAAATTTTTGATTTATCTCACATTGGTTCTGAGGTCACTTCCGCTACAAAATATACATCCAGCACATTCTTATGCCAATGGTTTCGCTTACCCCTTTTCCTCCTCTGTGGGATGGTGTTGTGATAGACCCTAGGTGTGTGTGATTGGTTGTGGGATGAAAATGCTTGCTTGGCCAATGGGGGAACATTCACAGAGTCAGCGGCCCACCTTCAGTCTGATCAGTTGTGAGATGAACATATGTGCTTACTCAGGCCCCCTTCCTTCTCTGCTGCTCCTTGTCTTTGGGATGTCTTGTGTGGGCCCTGGGTTTGCATTCAAAAGTGAGCAATAAAAGAAAGTGAGCAATAAACAGGGCATAATAAATCGTTAGATATGGTGTCCTGTAGCAGTTTTCATGATTTTAAAATCTTATCTCCTCTCTAAGGAAAGATGTACTGTAAACCGGGTAGTTCTCAAAGAATATTGAATCTTCTGAACTTCAATTCAAGTCTATTTTAGAGATACTCATCCAAAATATTTGAATTGATGTCAACCTTGCAATTATATATCTATTATTTGGATAATATATTCCATCCATTTTGGTTCGAGGATGGAATTGGTTAAATAGATTCTTACTAGGATCAGAGTCGAATTCTTTTCTATTAAATTCTTCCATATTCCCCAATATTTAAGAGTTCTGTAATAAAAAGTATCAGAGGGACATAATAAAAAATGATGTAACATACAAACTGATTGAGAATTGATTTAAATAAATGGAATCGGAGAAATTAGATCAGTTGTTTGGGAGGGGGATAAATGGATTCGAATCCTTAAAGTCTAGAAAGCCAACATGTATAAGCTAACTTATTTTCCTCCTGTAATGTGCATTGTTGTTAATGTTGACTCATTCGTTAGAATAGCTTCCATCAAGTCTTTGCATCCTTAACCAAGAAGAAACCAAATGCATATTCATCCAAAATCTTGAAGCTTCAGGTGTGAAGTTCAACAAATCTTATGAGTTGCTCATGATAGAATCATTGTGAGACTTTTCACCAAAACACACTTAGCAAAAGCATACTCTGTAACTTGCGGTTTTTTTTAATCTTCTGTTAGTAAAAACTCTGTTTTAAAACAACCATGCTTTTTCTTTTTTATTTTAACTTAAACCATAAACTCTTTTTAATTTGGTTTTCATTTAAAAAGTCACGCCTTTCTTTTATTTAAATGTAACATATTGTTTGAAAACAATCGCGCTCTTTATTAAACTATAAATATGTTTTAAATAAACCCTTGATTTATAAAAAACTATTTTCTATTCTTGTAGCTGCTCTATTTGTAATTCCTGTAGCTTAATCTTTTTAAAAACTAAGTTAATATCTTCTTCATAACACCTTTTGCTTTTCCATTCCTGTAGGTGTGTTTTTATAAAAGGACATACTTCGTTTTTAAATAGCTCTAACAGTTCACCAACTCCTTAGTTTACAAAATCCTCTGGTTTATGTTCTTTTTAACATTTTAATACTATTCAATATTAACAACCTGTCTATTATTTCTGTAACATATCTTACCATCAATTCTGCAGGCAAAACATAGCATACTCAAATCCTAGTGAGGTTCCTCAATGCTCCTGCGGTCATTACATAACCTCCGAGGACTTATTCTGAGTCATGGTGGGCATTTTCCTGAAACAGTGCAAATTTGACTGGGAAGCACTTTTGACAATTTAATATTTACTTCCTCAGCTTCTTCCAAGACAAAATGGAGACATGGTTAGATAGAATAAATACCATGCTATAGTTTTATCATCTTTTGCATGCATTTACTTCCACATACAATTTATGGAGGGCATTTAAAAATGGCTTTTCATCATTGTTTTTCAACACTTTTGACAAACTCTAGTTTTTTACTGTGCTGGGAGGCATTTTGGCAAGCTGATATCTTTTTCCTCAAGGAATCTTTGAGAGATATTAATATATGTATGGATGAAAAATAAAACATATTATATCCCCATGTCTTCAAAACAATTTAATATTTCTCCTACAGGAAATGGCGGGCATTTTTCTGGAGCCATTTTTTCTTATTTTCATACAAAAAGGCAGTAAAACTGGTTTTAACCCTGTTTTGGAAATTATGTATTTTTCTCCTCACACATTTTTAAAACAATATGAAAATATGGTCATGTGAAAATATCATCCAGCTTCAACATTAATCTTTCATTTTATTTTTATCACCTTCCTAGAGAAAATGGCGGGCATTTCCCTGAGGCACTTTATGCAGTTTTTGCGAGTATAAAAATAGTGCAAAACAGCCTGAAACCTTGTTTTTGCAGGCCTATAACGTTTTCCTCATACATTATCAATGAAAAATGAGACCATTTTTAGGTATAAAACTAAAATTAATTCGGGATGACCATGAGGGGCAGGCATTTTCATTCTCCTACAAATTATGGCGGGCATTTCTATATGGCAGTTTTTACTAAATTTCCTATACTTGGTCATTTTCCAGTTTTGCACAAAATTGTCATAACTTACCAGAATGATGTCAAATTGCAACCAGACTACCTGATGACTCCAGGACACCATCACGAGTGTTTCAAGCCTCATCACACATGCCATATCATCACATATGCCATGGCATTGCTTCCTTTGACTTTCTTTGACTTTTATTGAGTTTTGCCCTGCCATAATGTCTTGGTTAGTCCTTGGTCATTACGGAACTCTTCTTGACATCAATGACAACTCTTGCCAACCTATATTTCCAACATCAGATAGGTTTGAATTGTTTGATTACTTCTTTTAATCTTTTATGTTCCTATGTGGAATTTTATTGGTAGCATAGAGAATCTTATTCAAATTTCACCTGTTATAGATGGTGTTGCACCAAGAGCTAAGATGAACCAGCAGTGTTCCCGTCATTTCAAGGTATCCAAAGATGCAGCTGATTTGGTGAGTGTTAGGAAAAATGGTAATAATATTCAAAAGAGAAGATGTTTATAAGCACAACAAAACATACTTTCAAGCCGAGAATGAGGTTTAATGTTTTTGCATGCACTTGTTAGGTGGCTGAAGAGGAAAGATTAAGAAAACAGTTTGAGGAATAAGGTTGGGTTTTAGCTCCTAAAGTGAATTCTGAAGCATGTGACTCAAATATAATTACTCCTGGGATGGAATTTATGGAGACACTGTCAATTTCTCTTCAATATTACATACACATGAAATTAAACTATGATCCTGGCTGGCGAAATATCAAGGTATGCCCTGATCACATTTTTGCTGCTGCACCATATCAGCATGAAAATAGAAATTAAAAAAAAAACTAACTGTTGATGCTTTTCTTGCCTTCTATTCCAGATATATGCTCTTTTTTGTTGGATTATGTTTTGGTCTCTCCTTTTTCTCCTTCTTGTTATATGTATTTTAATTGTGTTTGATTGCAATTTTGAAGGTCATTCTCTCTGATGCAAGTGTTCCTGTGAAGGCGAGCACAAAATCATGACGTATATTCACCTGCAAAGAAATCTTCCAGGCTTTCATCCCAATACAAGACATTGCTTATATGGGCTGGTAAGTGCTTCATTGTTCAAGGAAAAGGAAATTATAATCACTACTGATATTCAAATATTGTTGTTGGTAAATGCCTTTGTCCCAATGGCTATAGGATGCTGATCTAATCATGTTAGCATTGTCTACTCATGAGGTGCACTTCTCAATTTTGAGAGAGGTTAGTGCTCCTAATTTATAGAGAACAAAGTGTAATAGAACTATTGGTGTTCTTCACCGTTGTGTAGTAGTTCAATCTCATAATAATTTTCTTAGAATCAAGATCAAGGTCCTTATTTTCATTTGATATGGGTTATGATGCATTGACATGCACAAGCAACCACTAGGTTTTTCTTTTAAGGATTTAATGAGTACATTTTTATTGCTATCTGATTTTTTTATTGCACTTTTGTGCTTTACATATTGTAACATCCACCCATTCTCTTAGATCATGTTGCCTTGAAGCGGCAATGGTTCATACATTGTCAAACTCTTAGAAATACTTATCGCATCTTTGTATTGGGAAGAGGTTTTTGTAGTCCTATCTTCGAACTCATGGGAAGTACTTTCAAATTTATATCACTCTTATTGATCTCTAGATATGTCTTATATGTTGATGACCTTCACCAAACCCAATAAACGTTTGAACGTTAACCCAATAAACTCCTCAACTGTTATGCTCATCTATGTTCAAATTTCAATACTTAACCCCATTTCTAGGATTTACTCTTGAGTGTTACCAGGAGACAAATACCAAAAACCATTGAGGGTAGGAGTTATGCTTAGAAATGCTACACATGCACCATATCCAAGCATGGCCAGTGACAAAATCATCCCCAAAAAAGTAGAGACTCTCTTTTAACAGTTTGTCCTTTATGAAAAACATAAATTAATGCTCATCCTTTGTTCAAGATGAAAATTTTAAATTGCTTGATAGGTTTGTATGATTGAAATGCATTTAGATCGCATTGTCATCTCTTTTACTATAAGATTTGAAAATAGTGAGAGGAATATGATAACATTGCCTCTTTCCTTATATATGTAATTGTGCAGATTGTGGTTACACCTGGACAACAAGACACATGCTTCCTTTGCGGTCAGGTTGGTCATTTTGCAAATGCATGTGAAGGACAGCCAAAAAGAAAGCAAAGAGATTTTGATGAGAAATGTGGTGAACTGAATGTTAATCCTAAAAAGCCTTATCAGGTAAGTCGGATATAGGTATAATTTTTGATGTTAGGATTTTGGTTATGCATGCTTGGAGGTTTTTTCTTTTTTAATGTTGTATGGTTGCATCAATACTAATAACGGTCCCATTTAGGTCATGCTAATTAAAGCAAGTTTCAATATTATTATAGATCATGTGGATGTTTTACTGTTATTTTTACATCTTACTTGTTTCTGATATCTCAAATATTTGGCAGTTCATCAACATCTGGGTTTTATGTGAATATTTAGAGTATGATATGAAGATTCCAAAACCTCCAATGGAGATTGATTTTGAATGGGTTGTGGATGATTTTGTCTTCATCTGTTTCTTTGTTGGCAATGATTTCCTTCCACACATGCCTACATTGGAAATTCGTGAGGTTTGTATGTAGATATGTTACACCTCTTATATTCTATTTGAATTCCTTAAATAGTCGTTGAATAAATATTATCTAAATTTACATTATGTTCTGAAATTCATTTCAGTTGAAACGCTTGGAATATTTTTATGTCCAAGCTGATTGTTGTTCTAAATTCTAAGCATGATTATTTCTAGTGTGTAGACAGTTTATTATAGATCTGTTTTTACAACTCACATTCTCTGTTTTGGTTCTGTGACAATATTCTCCTGGAAGATAATTTGTTGGTGGCTATTTTCTATTTTACAGGGTGCAATTAATTTGCTCATGGTTGTATACAAGAAAGAATTCAGTGCAATGGGTGGCTATTTGACAGATGCAAGCGAGGTATTATGACACTTATTGCATTTATTATATAATTTTTGTTGGCAAATATTATGTTGACCAAAGGACTTCACTATATGTTACTAGATATTGTGATATTTTCACTTTGGTCTTCTAAATCTTGCAATCTGAAGTTGTGTGGCCTTTGAAATTTTAATTATCACTTGAATCGCAAGATCTCATGTCCCCGCATTGATGGAAATGATACCGAGTTCATCTTGACCAGCTTTATCCAATTGCTAGCATTAAAGTTGTATAATGTTTTCTCTTTCTGAAATTTCAAATGCACATGGATTTTTATAAAGGCTATAGGATGTCTCCTGTGTCTGGAATTACTGAACATTGAATGAAAGGGTGTTAACTGGTTTGGATACAACTAGCATTTCCAGCTAAGTTGATATCACACTAAAATGTGGAACATTTTATCATGCAGGTAATATTGGACAGGGTGGACCATTTTATTTAGGCTGTTGGAACATATGAGGATAGGATTTTTCAAAAGCGAGCTCATATTCACGAGGTACACATTTAGTTTATATGAAATTATGAAAACCTTTTTCAATTGTATGTATTTGGGCCTTATTTTGAAAAAAACACAACCATACATTTTTTACTATTCAATAACCCCCACTGAGGATAGCACCCTTCCATTGGGCCAAACTGTGAGCTTAAGAACGTTTTGAATAGGAACTCTATGCCATATGAAAAATGTAAAATGGGTCAATAGCTCTTTTTGTAGAGAATTTTATTAGGAAATACATTAAGCCAAGGGAAATACTTTGTTAAAACTATGGAAATATTAGGAAATACATGTATTTTACATGCTCACACATATTTTACATGTATTTTTATATATGCATATCCAACCATATTGTATCCAATTTGTTCTCATATATGTACATATATCTATCTATATCCTGGTAACTTTAGCTTCTCATTGATAACTAGATGAATTATCATAGTTGACTTCTGTTAAGTATTTGATTACTAGCAATATATTAGGTCAGACTAACCTAAGCTTCTTGTTGGTTTTTCTTAAACTTTATGCTCGTTTCCTTTATATCCAAATGAGGGCATAAAATATGCTCTACAGGATGAAATGATTGTTACTGCATTTGTTTTATGGGAATGACCCATCTCCTGAAGGATACAACCTGGAAAAGTTCCCAGAAAATGACAAGAAATGGACGCCAACAAACCATTCCTAGGGAGTTCTTGGAATGGCCAATATTTTAGAAATGGTACTAGTCTTTTCTCTAAACTTTCTTTTTGATTTCCTTCATCCCTTCATCATAATGAGTACCATTATCCACTTGATGTAGTTCATCCACATTACTCTTTTGTACTCGCCATTTTTTATGTTTAGGAAGATATTGTAGATTCTCAGTGTATGTTGTTTCCACTGAAAATTCCTTCCATAATACCTTCAACCCCCACCCCCAACATATTTAGTGAGTGGTCTATTCCTACTGCGCCTTACAAATCTTTAAAGACATTGGAATTAAGTTTCCTTATAGCACTCATGCTATTTCCCAGATGCATTTCTGCAGTTAATTCTCAATTCTCATGCTTTTAAATGCTTGAATCGACAATTCACAATTCATTGCAATGATATAAAATCTGTTTCAAGGCACACTCTCTTTGTTTTCACTCTTGTTTCCCCACTCTGTTAGAATTGATCTTATGCAAGTAACTATGTTGGTACATAAGTTATAACTTATCCCGTGTGTAATGACATGCAGCTAGGACCAACAGTAGAATTGTCTATCTACTAGAATAAGGTGCAAGATATTACATGTTTGTAACCAGGCTATCATAATTTGGCTACTAGCTAGACTGGTGGAACATTGCTTTTTTATTTGGTCATGTGCATGCACTAATGTGTATTGCTAATCACATGGCTTATCAGGTCCTGATATAACCAAAATTCCCAAGCTACATGATTTTAGGTAACCAAATTGGTACTATTACATTGTCATCTTCTAATACATGCAACACTGTTGATGTTGATGAGTGTCCGTTCTGGTATTACAAAAGCCTCTTTCTCTGTTGCCTTGTTTGACCATTAGATACTCAAAGTTGTGTATTGATCCTTTTTACCATTATAGAGGACTCTGTAAGTTAGGTTCTCAAATTCTTAAAGGGTTCTAGCTCAATGGAAGAGCGCCTGCCTTACAAGCAGGAGGTTGGTGGTTCGATTCCTCCATGCCCTAATGATATTATAATATTGGTTAAATACTAAAAACGACTAAATTAGTAACCAAAACATGAGAGACATGAAACTAGGCATTAAAAAGGTTGCAATACATGGCACTACTGATGAAGCCAAACATGGCGTTGATATCGTAGCAAAATAAGACGTTACTTTCGATGAAAAACATGGTGCTACATAGGAAGTAAAATATGTTGCAACAATAGAATAAATATTTGGCGTCATTTTGGTAGCAAAACATGATGCAAAAAAGGAAGAAAAAATTGGTGCAAATTTGGAAGTGAAAATTGGCACATATTTGGAAGTAAAACATGGTGCAAAATGGGATGCTGAAGTGGTAGCAAAAATGGATGCTAATTTGGATTTTAACATGGTGCTATTAAGGATGTAAATTTGGCGCTAACGGGGGTGTCATTTAAGAAGCAAAAGCGAACACTCGCTAGGAAGCAAAGAAGGACGTTATTTCAGGTATTTATTGTTTTTGGGGTAGCGGGGTCCGTCAAAAGTATGCCGAGTGGGTACTCGTTGGATGCGGAATTTGATTCAACATCCAACGAGCTCTCCTGATCAAAATTTGAGTAAAAACACGGGGAGATATGTCGAAAATACAAACAAAAAAGTAGTTTTTTTTTATGATACATATCCCCAAATTTATATTAAAAAGGTGTTTAAGACCTATACGGTATTTCAAATTTAAAGAAATTTCATTGGCTAACACATGATGACATGGAATTTAGTTAAAGTTAAAAGGCCCATTTTGAGTTGAAATTTCCTCTAATGAATTAAATAATTGTCGCTTGAGTTTGTTTGGGACTTCAACCAAATATTTAAGACTATGATTAGTTTCCAGATGTCAAATTTCCAAATTAATGAATGGTTTATTTCCTCTATGCTACCGCATATCTAAGTTCCCTTGATGCAACAAAAGAATTTATCCCAGATCGAAGCTCCTGAGCTTGCTATGAAATTGGAAGCTTCATTTTTAAAGAAAATGGCATGGGGATGATGCAAATGTAGTCGTAAATTGCTAATATAACGTTGCAAATACGTGATATCAAGAAAGGGAAAGAAATTCAAGAAGAAGTTTCGTGTACAATATGTAGAATTGAAGTCCATCATAAATATTCATGTCCATATTTCTTGAATTATCTTGCATCAGGAGCGTCGAACCTGATAAATTCACAAAGAATTCCTTGTTTTAGAATTTGCCAGACAAGAGGTCATTGGTTGGAGGAATTCTTGTATCTACATAATATAGTAAGTGCACTTGTTAGCTTATATTGTAAATTATGTCGATCTATGGTCATGGTGAGAAATACTGCAGAGCATACTAGTTGTTGCAAGAAAAGACGACTGACACATATTTGATGAAGAATGATGAACATATACAAGATGAATGAGATTAGGCAAAATATTCTCAACTAAGGGGGGCGGCATTCCTTTTAGAGCATGAGGACAAGGAGGAGGATTTGGTCATAGAAGAGGCCAAGTTATTCTTTATAATTGTGGAAAACTGTGACATTTTTTGGAAGAATGTACATACCCACAATGATGTGTTCATATTGTAAAGCATTAGACCACACCGTCGAGGAGTGACTCCAACTGATTATTAAATGGAAGGAAATAATCATGGGAAACTAGAACCATAATGAACCTCAAAATGTAAATCAAAATATTCAGACTATTTTTGTCGAACCTTGAGAACCCAATATTGTTGTCGTAACAAGAGGAGGTGTTGCGACTGGAGGAGATCAAGATGCATCGTGTGTAAGTCTGAGAGTTCGACCGAAAATACCAAGGAAAGTACTATTTGATGTCTAGAAAGAAAAAGGGAGTCTTATTTGATGCATGAGATGAGTTTGTTGACAAAAATTAGGTGTGAACATTTGTTACTATTCTAGCATTGGATGATGGACCAATCCTGGAAATGCCTCAAAGATTTGAACAATTATTTCAAAGAAATTCGACAGAGAACGTAAGCAAGTTGAAAGATTTATTTAAAAGCTGTTTATCCCTAATAGAATATAAGGATGCTTTGGTGGAACTATCTTCTCTGATTAAATAACCTCTATAAAGTGTGCGACTGGAGAAGAAAGTTAACCACGTTGGTAAAAAATCAAAAACAGGTCGGCAGTTAATAATCAATGCCCAGACAAGTGATTATGATATGGACTTTATCATATTTGATTTGGGTTCAAATGTTAATGTTTTGATAAGGAAAACCTGGGAAAGCATGGGAAATCCGAGACTAGTATGGTCTCTTGTTCAACTACGTTTAGCTAATCACTTGAAGGTCCTGCCTATTGGTCGACAAACATAGGTTCCTATCGAAGTGGAAGGAATATGAACCTTTGTCGATTTTGAAGTCATATATATTTTTAATGATATGAATCCGTATCTTTCACTTCTGGGGATTGACTGGAATATTGACAATCAAATAGTCATAAATTTAAAAAAGAGAATATTATCATTTGAAGAGAAAAAAATATGGGTGGTCACCGCAATTGATCCTCTGGAGGGCTAGAGATATGTCAAGCAAGTGAAAAATGAAGGCCAATGAGGATACTTTTGTTAGATTTTTAATGGTTATACAATATCTAAAAGCATTTAGCATCATAACAAAATAACCATAAGAAAAGGATCACTGAAATAAAGACAAGCACAGCCACACAAAAGAACACAGAGATTTATCCTAGGAAACCCTCATGGGGAAGAAAACCCAACAAAAATTCCTCTATATATAATTCTGCCAAGTATAGTGTAACATCCCAATAACAACCATATCAAATCCTCTTATGCAGTAGACTCTCTTTCTCTCTCTCTCTCTCTCTCTCTCTCTCTCTCTCTCTTGCGCAATGCTTGAGTGAAAGTGTGTGTGAATGAGAGAGTCACCTCACCTATTTATATTCATTAGCTGAGTGAATCAAATAAATAAGTAGGTCAGTTAGATTCTCTAATTAGGGCCGACCTACCAAGGGAGACTCAAAGTAACATTAATAAAATACTTTTGTGGGTACTATTGACATGACTTACAACAACGGTTTTACCTCATGACTTTTACATGACTAATTACACCAATGACATATCTGAATGGAGGAATAAAGTATCCAAAGGAGGAATACAATAAAAGTACAATAGAATATCTTTCGAAGTTACATTTATTTAACACTCCCTCTTAACTAGGAATGTATTCTATATCAGCAACAACCACCACCACAAATATACATCTGACTGGTGAATCTCTATATGTTATAGGAAGTTTTGGAACAACATCATGCATCTTCATCATCAATCTTAGTATGATATTACTAGATCATATTTTGAAACCTTAGTATGTAAATACTGAATCATCTTCTACAACATCGGTATGTGAGTACTGAATCATCTTCTGTAGCATCAGTTTGTGAATACCGAATCTTCTTCTGCAACATTAGCGTCTGAATACTGGATCTTCTTCTGTAATATAAGTATGTGAATACTGAATCTTCTTCTATAACATCAGTATGTGAATACTGAATCTTCTTCTGCCACATCAATATGTGAATATTGAATCGTCTTCTTCAAAATCAGTATGTGAATACTGAAACATCATCATCATTTGCAACATCAATGTGTGAATACTATATCATAATTTGCAACATCATTATGTGAATACTGGAACATCGTCATCATCATTAGTATGTAAATATTGGATCATCATCTGCAACATCAATATGTAAATACTGAAACAACAACAACATCATTGGCATGTTAGTGCTAAAGAAACATTATCAATAAATGATAGATCATCATCTGCATCATCAATATAGAGATGTTGGAACATAATTACCATCAACAACATAAAAAATTGTAAACAACATCATCATCAGCAGCATAGAAATACTAAAATTGTCTCATCAACATCACAGCAACATCGGTATGAAAATACTGAACCTACAAAAAATATTGAACCTGCCACAACAACATTTGTATGAAAATACTGAACTTTCCACATCAACATCAATATGAAAATACTGAACTCACCACATCAACATCAATATGAAAATACTGAACTTGCCACATCAACATCAGTATGAAAATACCGAACTTGCGATATCAACATCAGTATGAAAATACTAAAACCACTACATCAACATCTTGTCTGACTTACTAACCCTTTCAGAGCAACAAGCCTAGTCATATAGATTGATCTCCATGGGGACCAAACAAGCCTTATCTAGCTTAATAACCCTTATGGGATTTTGGGTGTTATAATGTCTTAATTAACGCACCTAATATTTAATTATCGACCGAGTTTCGTAAACTTTGAGTTGACACAAAGTATATGCAAAGGTAGAGGGGTTCCTAGGGCATCATAGAAATATTTTAACAAAGAAAGGATCAAAAGATCTTTCAAAATGAAAAACCGAGTCAAACTCCTATAAGTTCAGCTAAAAAAGGTAATTAAACCAAACAGAGTACTAGACTAGAGCAGTATCAAGCTATACTACTCTACGCTATAGATAAATACTAAAAGATAAAATATAAACAATACTATTCTATTCTTTATGAACTATTCTACTTCTGAACAATTTCAGAAACTAACTATACAAGGAAGGATTATATTAGAAATCAACTATTCATGTAATTAACAAATGTACATAATTGTTCAAACTAAACTATCTAAGTCCACTCTCCTTGATTGTTATGTGGATATGCATTTACTGTGATTGGAACTTGAGGAGGAGTCGTGTCAAAATGGATTTCAAAAGAAGTGAAGAAACTAAATGGAATCAAATATAACTTAACTTCTACAAATATATGCAAACTAAGGAATGCCCAATTACAGGTGATAGTAAACATGATGATCTATTCCATAAGCAAATGTTTCTAGCTTATAACCAGTTCAAAAGTAAATAAAATCTAGCTTATAGACAAGTAACAAACCTTAATAAAAGAAGCAAGTAGAAAACTTAATAAAGAAGATTTAATTGTGAATCAAGTAGAAAACTTAATAAAGAAGATTGATTTGTGAAGCAAGTAGAAAACTTAATAAAGATAACTCTTTTAAGTTCTACTCTCTAAGTCTATTCAATCACCACACAATGAAAGAAACAGGTCCTACTACTATAACCAATCTACAGAGTGCTAGTGTATTTTCCTAATATTAACGTATATAGTCCTAAAATCTATATACGAAAGGATAAATCAATCCAAACCAAAGATATAATTACAAAGCATCACAACAATATCAAAGAAATAAATCGGAACCCACAATAAACCAAAACACAAGACATAACTCAAAACATAGGGTGAAAGGAGAGAAAAATAGGAATAAGACTTTAATAAATACTTTAAATAGTCTAACCTAAGGCTTTAATAATAAATATAACTATTATCTAACTACCACAGTCAAAATATAATAAAAAATCTAAAGAAACAGGCTTAAAACCGATTAAAAACACTAAACGCTCAATGAAGGGATGGATAACATACTGGAAGGTAGGTCTAAACGACAAGCTAAACAGGCTGTCTTAATGACAGTCTGTATACAAAAAACACTAGAATTTTAAGAAATAGTTAATCTAAATGATTTCGAGATCAGCTGATTCATGCATATGATAATAAAGTGTAATAGAACAATAATTAAACCTACTTAATGATCAAATTTGATAGCATAATAACTTGAACTAATTCATATTAAAATCATTAACTCTTGCATTATTGAAACAAACTGAACTATAACCAAATGAATTTATAACAAAGCAGAAGTAAATGATATTGAACCTACTGTGTAAAGATAACTTATGCTAATCTATAGTTATGAAAAGAAACTACTTCCTATCATAAAATAAGACAAACTGAAATGTAATTGAACTAAATCTAAAACTTAGATAGAAACTGACAGAATCAAACCTAACTACAACCAAACTAAACCTACAGAATTAAACTAACTAAATTCTATTTGACTGTAACAATGAAACCAAACATAAAGCTGAAAAGAAAGTTGGAAAACAAACTGAAAGCAAAGCTATGCACACAACCAGTTAATTATCTCTAGAAATGAAGCTACTTTAACAACACAGCATTATAATGTAATATATGCTAATGGAAGCAAGTAATTGCAGAAAGACAAATTGCATAACAAATTATAAATGAAGTTAAGCTAATGCAAGGAAAGAGATACAGGAAAATACACATAAGAATGAAACATCTGGTTGATTAGGGGCCGTCCCAATAATCAAAGTGATGACTCACTAAACACTTTACACAAATAGGATCATAAAAACAACAAGCATGTAACTAGTACTAAGCTTTGAAACAATATTATAGAGTTCTTCAAATCGACTGATTACATGTAAAAAAAAATAACTAATCACTCACATGGAGGCTGATATATATATTGTTTACAGAGGTGAGCAGGTCGACCCTTTAGTGGTCGACTGCTCTCTAAATTTAGTCAACCTTTATGAAAACTAATTGATCAAGAGCCAACACACAGTGCTTATTGCTCCTTTATCACGTGTTAGTTCTTCATGGTGCGTGATGTGACATGAGGATCCTTCTTGGCATGGATTTGTGTTACGGTGTCGAGCATAGGAGCACGCTAGCGAGTCTTCTAGAATGAATATCACGCTATCACCCATACGCGTGGACAATAGGTAGTTTCCATGCTTTAACGCCCGGGAATCTACCATCAACAGCGCACGGTTAGCTCGGCAGACTGAATGACGAGCTGTACAGTGAGCTGGATATGCTCTACGCATATCTAGGGTGGATGCATTGTCTATTTGTTGCCTCATTTGAAGACTATGGTCTGCAATAACAAATTAAGAGTCAAACATATATCAAATATCATCGAATTAACTAATAAAAATCATGAAATAACAAGAATGAACCAGAACTTGCATAAACCCAAAATATAGTCGTACTTGGGGCTGAATAGCGAGCTGCATGATAGAAAACATGCCAAAAGGTGACAAAACATATGTCAAACATGTAAATTAACAGTCGAAAATGTTAACAAAACTGGGATCAACATTCCCCCAAATCGAAGAAATTCCAGGTTCCACTGAGCAAAGGAAACATGAATTAGGAGGAAGGTTGAGCTGCGTTAGCAGCTGCCTTTGACTTGGTTAATGAAGCAAGGGTTTTAAAATTCAATTTTTGGGCCTATGATTTCAAAATAGCATGCCTCTCCTGTTAATACCTATGTGACAAATTGATGGCTTTGTTCATCTCTTCGATGGTTTTGACCTACAAGCACAAATATTTATTCTCTTGTCGAAGACTTGCGATTATCTTAACATACTCTTCATTTCAGCTTACTGATTGAGCCAAATCCTGAGTTAATTGATCTACCATCGGCTGATGTAGAATAGATGGCTTTGCAGGTTTCTTAGACTCTTGTGGGGGACTCATCTCCCTTGATGGTGGATGAATATCAACAGAAGGAATGTGTTTGTCAGGACTCATGTCCTATGTAGGTGCGGGGACATTTTCACGATTGACATCCTTCAACAATTCGGTTGAGACATGGGCCAACATGAACAAAGGTGAGTCTGGATCAGATGTACATTCTTCGTCCATACCATCTAGATGACCAGTCTGAACATCAAGCTATACCATGGTATGGATGCTAGGCTGAACCATGGACTGGACAAATTTCTCCTTCTAGACTCTGGTACGAAGTCATGATAAGGGTACAAATTTAGCAGGGATAACAACGGTGGAATGAGTGGACGGACTCACCTTCGATGTGTCTTCGTCGAGATGGACAACATTGGGCCTTTTCTTCTCTATCGATGGGGATTGAATGGATTCACGATTATGAAGATATCGAGGTCGTTTTTGGATATTTATATGGGGGTTAAGAACTTTAAACACAAAGGTATCCCAAGATTGGTTCCGCTCTTTAAGCTGATCTAAGATCAATATTTTAATCAAACTATGGTGATATAGGATTCCTTTAGGGTTAATGGTATTTTTCTTGACCTGGCTCGACATCTTCTCTAGACTTCTAAGAAAATAGAAAGGGAAATTAAGAAACTTATGATCAACAAAATGCGCTAGAAAATGAATATGGCAGGCTATACGCTGAACTTACCCTCGCAAGTGATCAGATGGATGATGACAGTCAAAGGATTAATGTACTCTGGTTTAATCAAGTTGCGATGGAAACCTTTGACGCTTGTGACATGTCGGTATTCTGGTTTAAGGGTGAAGTTGTGGGATGCCCGTGGAAGAAACCAGTGCTTGTGCCACTGAGTGCCCTTTCTATAAAACTTGGTTACAAGCATAATAGACTCCTCAGTTACTGGGAAGACAAGAAGGCCAACCCTATCCTTCTTTCCATCGAAACTCATCATGAAAAGCAGTGAAATTTATTCATCATACCCTTGCAGCAGGTGAAGAAACAGGTTCCAACCAGTGTAGAAAAAGACCTCTTGGCACTCCTGGAACTTTGGCATTTGAAATAAATCTTGGTAGCTCTCTGGCTTGAAACGATTCTGCATGGTTCAAGCAGAGACTAGGATACAGAGTGTTAACACCCTCTATGTTGAACAATTGAGGAAGGATGTGATCAGGAAATGATAAAGGCATATATTAACTTATTGGTAAAAGGTTAGTATTCATGAGTCTTTATCAAAATGCGCACTTTGATTAATTCACTGCATAATTGGAGGGTGTAGATTTGTGATTGTGCAGAAATACGGTTGCAAATTGATCCGCTGGGAAAAGTTGCACGAGAAAGAGGTTTTGATGAAGAGTAGAATGGGTTAACAAGATAGCAAGATCGACGGCCAAGAGATAAAGCAAATAAAATCTACAGTCATAAGGCAATCCGCGATGTGAAGATGCACAGTTGAATGAGGAGAAAGACTGGCAGATTGCATAGAATGGATTTGATCCAACGGTTCAAATAGGAGATGAAATCTTATCAATGGTTATAGTCTACTCTAGAGTGCAAACTTGTGAGATAATTAAAATGGATGAGCGGTAGAGGAATTTAAACCGCTTTCCACGTGACGTTTTTTAGTGAGTTCCACTGAGGAAAGTGGTAAAGGAAAAACAACTTGTTGGAGGTCCTGAAATCCTTATTCGTTGTATAAAAGGTGAGTTGACCAAGGTAAATTCATTTTGTTTGCATGCTGCCGGTGAAAAGAAGAAGTGACAGTGTGCCATGTTTTTTCGAAAGTCAACTTATACGTATCTAACAGTTACCAGGTAAGCCTTAAAACTCCGAGACTTTGTTGAAGACTTATTGCCATTGTTTTATTATGGAGAAGGAGTAGAGTTCAGAGATATTATGCAGGGTTCTGGATGAGAGAGAAGAAGTGGTTATTGATAGGGAGAGGAATGTGTTTGACCCTATTATGTTAGTATGCAGTGTATCAATCTCAAAAGAACGTTTATGGTAGTATAAGTCACAGGGAAATGATATCCTAAATGTCTATAATTCCTTTTTGTATTACTTTACTGTCGAACAAACCCTCCCTTTCCATGAATTTGTCGAGTGGTGTGCGAATAGTTATTCGTCTTCTGAAAGAGTTATTATGAGTCATACAACTTCAAAAATCCTTTGTAAAATTGACATGAAATCTATTCGCGAGATGTTAAGTCTGCCTGATAGTTTTCCTGTAAACCCTGAATCCTTCAATGAGCAAGTCTTGATTGAATTGTATAAAAATTGCAAAACTAAATTCAGATATCAGTTCTTATCCAGTATTTTAAAAGTTGGCCAGTCATTAGAGGGTTTATTTCTGCCATAGAATGTCAATATTTTCAAAGATGAAGTCTAATTGTTCATGTCAATTGTTAGTCAGGTTTTGGGTTTAGATGATGATATGCATGACAACAAAGTCATTTTAGGTTTTTTGCTAAGTATAGGTTCGACTGATCATGAATCCAATTCAGTCTGTTGTTTCAATCTTGATGAGTATTTAGCCAAAGTAATCCATACCCAATAGGTTGAATTTCCTAAAGTTAGGTTCTTCAGGTACCAATCATATTTGTTGAACATGTTATTATGTTCTAATGTGTCATAGTTGCAGTTCTTATCTACCATGTTCTCTCCATACCTTCCAAAATAGATCAACATGTTCGAGTTCATAAATACAATTATGGATGAGATATACAAAATGTTTTTCGATGATGTCTTACCAAGGGTATTGGAATACATGAGAATTATGTTACAATCTTCTTCAGAAGAAAAAACAAGAGATTGGTTTTTTGCATAAAGAATTTACTATTCTTAGAGTGTATGGGTTCACTAGAGAACCATACAGGCTACTTGCTTTCTTGACGCTAAGAATAATTGCATTAGATTTCATGAGACAAAATTTGTATGTAGAAGAGGAACATTTTGGAGCATTTAAAAAATCTTCTAATGTTAAATTCCCTCTCAAAGTCGGTCCTTTCATTTTTAAGAATAAAAGTGCTCTATTAGTGATTGAGAAACTATTAGAAGTTATGGATTTTCAAAAAGAGGAGAAAGTGAATTATGACCCACACCATATTATCTCTTAAAGGAAGAAACTGAACAAAAATAAGCCATTTGATCATCAAATTGTTGAAGGATTTGACAAAATGGCAAATCTGTCTAATTTTGAAGAAAATACATAAGCTAATGAAGATAAGAGGGATAGATTGGCTGTAGCAGTTCAAACGTCTGTTAATTCTAGTGTTATGAATAAAAAGACTCTTTCTGAAGAAGATGTCATGGACATAGATGAAGAGATTTCTAATAAAAAGATCAAAACGCATCCTCAGGATGAGCTAACTATTTCAGAATATTTAAAGAATATGGTCATGTTTCAGAAAAAGTATATGCAAATGCATCAAAATTATTTTGGAGATGAAAGTAAAATAGAGTCCAATTCTCGTTACAAATCTAGGACATAGTTAATGTTGAGTTATGCTGATAAAGGAAACTGCTTCCTCGAGTTATGAAATTCATCAATCAAAAAACTTCATTGATTTCTACTCGATATATAGAGAGGAATACTCTAAAATTTGTTGTGGTAAGTGATAAGAAAGTGTCTAAAATGGAGGTGAAGCTGGAAAAAATCAGTGTTCATGATAAAATACAGCTCCACAAACAAACCGGAGAAGTTATTTATTCTGATTTGTTACACGCAATTGTGAAAATTACTAAATTACAGTATCTTGTCGATAAAATGGAAATTCAATTGAAACATGAGAAAGTTGAAAATAAGGCCAATTTGATTCAAATAAAAAAGTTACAGAGAGATATTATAAGCTTAAGGACTGAACCAAATAATATGCAAGCGACGAAGAAGCTTCTAGAAGAAAAGGATAATACCATTCAAGTGTTGAAAAAGAAGTTCAAGATCCCTAACACTGAACATGTTCAATCTTCAGAATTGTTTGCATTATAGGAAGAAAAAGAGAAATTCTACTAGGAAATGATGGATTATAAAGGAAAATCATTGAAGCTGCAGGAGGAGAAATACAAGTGGGAAACATAAAAGGCTGAGTTGATAGCTTAGATTGCAAAGCTGAAAAAAGATCAAAGTGATGAAAAAGAGGTTATGGAAGAACTGATGAATCAACCTTTCATTGATATTGATTTACCCCTTGTTAATGTTGAAAAACCATTAAATGAATTTTCTGTAGATGCTTTACTAGTTCCTATGTCTCAGGTGAGTTTGAAGGAAGTGGAAATTAAAGAATTAAAGGGCGAGAATGAAAAGATCAAGTCAGAATTGGATAAAAGTGTTGAAGAGAAGAATAAAGTGTGGAATGAGAAGAGCCAATTACAGAAAAAATTCAATGAATTAAAAGAGAGAAATACAGGAAGAGCTCCTTTACAGGGAGCTAAACATTTGATTTGGGATACTTTGTCTGTGGAAATCACTAAATTTAGGCATTATTTAAATTTTATTGATGATGAAAGTGCATTGGTAAATTTGGCTTCTCAAAGATTGAAATTGGAAAATGAAACTATGGAAAAGAAACCTCTGAATACCGCTCATAATGCTATGAATTTCTTGAATTCTATGACATATCAAAATTTGCAGGATATTGGGATCAAAGACAGGGTAGCAATTGTGTTATGGGTGAAGAAGTTTGTCAATAAACATCAACTTATGAACGGGGGATTCACTTGTTGACCAATATCCTATCACATTAGTTCATATTGTGGGTATTAAAATGATCAAAAATCGAACCAATATATTGCAGGTATTGAGGGGATGAGGGGTTTAAGGTGGGGGTGGGTAGGGTGGTTTATAAGGATTGAGGTATAAAAAGGGGTGGGGAGGAAGTTTTAAGTATTGGGAGGGGGTTTCAACAAAAAGAGTTTGGGTCAATATCTCTCGAAATTAAGGGTATTCTTTAATATCCCACGATCGCATGTGCTATGTGAGAGGTACACTAAGTGAAGTCCACATGAACCTCTGAAAGTCATGCAAGATAAAGCGAATCAAATGTCTTCACAAATCAAGGATTTCAGGACAACTTTTAAATGTCTTCTCAAATCAAGGATTCCAGGACAATTTTTTTCTCAGGAACAATATCATAGCTTATTGGTACAAAATCGTATGGATCATTCTAAATTTGAAGATTTAGTCAAAGGATTAACATGAAAGGTTATTGTGGAAAAGTTGACAGAAGACTTTGAAATATTGGATAGGTTTTTAATTATTAAAAAAGGATTACCAGTCGTGTCTTATGAATATTATGTGGATTTGGAGGTGTCAATAAGAGAGATGACAGAGTACAACACTCCAAATGTGGAACAGTGGAAGATCATGGAGAAATTTAGGAAAACCAAATACATACTACATTCATGAAGACATGTGTTGCAGTTTCGGGAAGCTATTTATTCGTGATGCCTTGCAGTTATGGAGTTTGCTATAATCAATCAAGCAATCTATTATTTCAAACTAACCATGTAATTATTATTCCTAGTTATTAGGGATATGGTTACAAGAACTTATTATTAACAGATTAAGTTGGTTATTGATGTTCTTGGAAGAAACTATTTTTGTATATATTTGAATTTTATTGATGTATAGGGGGTCGTATAGGAAGAAGGTGGCCAACAAAACTCTATAGGGATAACGATAAGTGAGAGCAATAGAGTATAAGTTCACACGGCATTGATTTAAAACGTGCCTCATTCAATCGACCAAACGATCATGCAAAAGGCTCGGCACGTTTAGGCTATCGTGCCATTATGGCAGATCTTGAGACATGTGTCGTCAAGAACGCCTATTTTAATGAGTTCATAAGGTTGCAATCAGTTCAACCATGTCCAAAGTAAAACTTTGGACAGGTTGAATGTATGACTTAATACAAATGCATAACCACATTCATAACCATAATAATCTTGATTTAACAAGAGGATCAACTATTTGATAGTTTACACATGGGAGTGGGTAAGAGGATAGGGGTGATGGCAGAGTCATGATGACTGAAAAGGTCATAAGGCCATATCGAATCCATATGGAGGTAAAACGAGATCACAAACGTACAACATTATAGGTCAAGATTATTCATAATGCCCTTGTGGATGTGACTTAATAATCGTGGTATGACTCGGCCAATTTTAACTTTTTTCCCAAACAAAATTAAGCTAATACCTTGACATGATTTTTAATCATTAGTGATATAATACCACAATTTTTATTCATATCATCATTCATAATTTCATTCAGACAAGCATTCAACCCTTCATATGGTCCTGCATATGATCCTTCATATAGATTTTTTCTTTAAAAACATGCTTTATTCTGGATCGAATTGCTGCTAATTATCCTGAAAACATTTGTCCTTTGTGAGAGATAAATAAAATTTATATAAATAGTCAGAAAAAATAAAAAAATAGTATAATCTTCACATCATACTCTTCCTCCCCCAAACCAAAGATATGGTGTGCCCTCAAGCCATACAAGAAAAACTAAGTAATTTCAAATTAATTTAATTCAGATTTTTATCATGCTGTGATCATTTTTGCACGAAAAAGAAAATGAACTAGTAAAATGGAAATGATTTTGATATGTACATTTATCAGAAATAACAGTGCTTAGAAAGATCAAGTGGGTTATAATAGTATAATTGGAAAATGCCATAGGAAAAACTAGTCATCCATGCCTCATTGTAAGGATGTCTTGTCATCTTAAGAATATTTTGAGTTTACCCTAGAGTTTGTGAGATTTTAGAGCTATGGGTCCCATTTCTACGATAATTATAGATCCAAGGTATTGATTGAATTACATGGCCAGATCCAAGCCCAACTTATAGCCATTTCTCTAATGACATCATAAACAATTGGCCTACACATGTAATTATATATTCTAATATTATCATTTTCAACGAACCATGTGCATAGTAGTGCATTAACCAGATCTCTTTTAGCCAATATTGCCCCGCTACCAACAAGCTTGTTCAGTACCCCAATGGCTTATCTTGGTACCATGCAAGCATAGCCCCGCTACCAGTGAGCCTGTTCAGTACCCTGACGGGTTTATTTGCATTTACCGAGCTTCATTGTTTTAAAATGTTACTTAGCATTGACCCGCTACCAGCATGCCTGTTCAGTACCCCGATGGGTTTGCTTCATATAATGATTTTGAGTATATGGAAGTCGGTTGGTACTAGAGCATGTTAAGCCTACTAAACACATAATTCAACTTTTAAAGAAAAAATTTCTTGGATAAACTGGCCTTAATTATAGATCATGTCAAAAGAGAATAACTTAAAGATGTTATTTGATCTTTCAGTCTTTCTTCTTCATAAAATGATAAGTAATGTTCCCCACAAGCAGAAATTTCACTTACTTATGAGTTACCACAAAAATGCTTAAGAGACAAGTTTTGATAATAAGTATAGGATGAACTAGTAATCCATAGGTAAAGGATAAGAACTTGAAGAATATGATAATTAGAGTAGGTCTTTCAAGAAACTGTTCTTATTAAATCATAAAATGTACATGTCTGAATCAAAATACCATATATAAAAGCATAACAAATCATAGAATTACTGGTTAAGGATGATATACAAGGAATTCTTCAATTGTACTATAAACTTCAATTTTGATAGTAACCAAAAAAGAAAGATATATCATGAATCTTTTAAGCACTTCCCCTTTTAAAATAATACTTCATAGGCTGCTTATAGAGATAAAATATTTGTAATCAAATTGCAACACCACTTGTTAGATGATTCGTATTTATTCTTAACAAAACATCTACAAAATTTATAAGAAAAAGGAAAAGGAGTCTTTCCGCTTTAATTTGACAAAATTGAAACAAATGATCAAAGGAATGGAAATGTAGTTAAATTATTAGAAATGACTCTTACTTATTCAGGAGAACACAAACATATTTACATATATACAAGTAATGACAAACCAAAATAACTTTAAGGATCAAGAGGAGGAGGAATAATTTCCTCTTCAACCAATTCCATCTCCTTTTGCTGCAAGACATTTTGTACGAAATCCTGTTTAGATATGGGTTGATGGTAAAGTCTAATTCTGTGTCCATTTACTACAAAGGAAATTTGTGAATCATCAATTGTCTTAATTTCTACTGATCCATTATTGAAAGCTGTAACTACTTCATATGGACCCATCCAACGAGTAGTTAATTTTCCTTTAAATTTTTTGTATCTTGAGTCAAATAGCAATGCCCAATCTTAAGTATTAGATTGTTTTTTCTTTATAAATTTATCACGCCATTTATTCCATTGGTTCTATATTAACATTGTTCTCTAGAGTGCATCTTGTCTAATTTCATCTAACTCATCAATATGTAACACTCGTTGTTTCCGTGCTTCATCCAAATTCACGCCTAACTGTGCTGCCATGCGAAATATTTTAAATTGAAATTCGATAGGTAAAAGGACTTGTTTTCCATACACCAACTCATAGGGGGTATTTCCGGTAGTGTTTCTCCATGTTATCCTATAGGCCCACAAGGCTTGCAAGAGTCTATTTGCCCAATCCTTATGATGTAAGTGAATGGTTTTGGTTAGGATGGCTTCTAATACTTTATTGGTTGATTCTACTTGGCCATTAGCCTGAGGATGATAAGGTGAGAATTTGCAATGTCGAATGCCATAATTCATGGTGAGTTATTTCATTAACTTAGAAGTGAATTGAGAGCCTTGATCTGTGACAATTTCTCTAGGTACACCAAATCCAGTGAATATTTCTTCATATATGAATTCTACTACCGATTTCTCCGTGGCCCTAAATAAATCTTTAGCTTCTACCCACTTAGTAACATAGTCTGTGCAAACTAGGATATACTTATTTTTACAAGACATGGGAGAAATAGGTCCTACAAAATCCAGAGCCCATTTCTCAAATGGCTCTATCATGACTTGAGACTGTAAGGGTGTCTGATCAGAAGACGTAGGTATACCCATTCTTTGGCAACTATCGCATCCTTTGACATATTTGGCAGCATCCTTGAAAATGCTCGGCCAATAATAACCAGAGTGAAGCACTTTGTATGATGTCCGCTTATCATAAAAATTTCCTCCACATGGTCCATCATGGCATGCATGGAGAATATCTATCATTTCATATTCCCGTACACATCATCTAATAATAAGATCTGGGCCATAACGAAAGAGATCATTATCAACCCACACATAGTTAGATATTTGTACTATAATATGATGCTTCTCAGGTGGGTACAAGTGATTTGGTAATTTCCCAGTTGCTAAATAATTGGCAATATATGCAAACCAAGGGGTTTGAACAGATACGACAAATATATGTTCACCAGGTTAAGTGTCATCAACAGGTTTAGTACCATCATTATGTTGAATACGGGAAAGGAAATCTACTTCTAAATTTTCTTTACCAGGTCGGTCGATGACGGTGATATTAAATTCTTGTAATAAAAGAAGCCACCGAGTCACCCTACCATTGGTAATTGGTTTATTCAGTAAAAATCTGATGGCAGAGTGATCCGTATGCACAAAAAATTTGTATCCGGTAATGTAATGGAAAAATTTATTAATAGAATAGACTACTGCCAAAAATTCTTTTTCAGTAATGGTATAATAAAGCTCGGCAGGGGTCAAATTCTTGCTAATAAAAAAATGACATAAGGTGATTGGAATTATTTTTGGCCTAGGACTCCTCCTATGGCTATATCAGAAGCATCAGTGGATATATGAAAAGGAAGGGACCAATTGTGACCCCTAAGTATTGGTGCCACTAATAGTTTAGCTTTTAAGAATTCAAAAGCACTTTGACAAAATTCAATCCATTGGAATTCTACATCCTTTGTAAGCAGCTTAAACATTGGTGCAGCTATCTTAGTGAAATTATCAATAAAATGGTGATAATAGTCTGCATGGCCAAGAAATATTCTTACCTCTTTTTGGGTCTTTGGAGAAGGAACGCCAACAATTACTTCAATTTTCGCAGGATCCACCTTGATTCCTTTGGAAGAAACATGATTCCCCAAGTCTATACCTTCTGTTAATAACAATTTACATTTCTCATGACGAAGGGCCAAGTTTGTTTCTTGACATTGAATCAAGACCTTCTCAAGGTTATCAAGGGCCTCTTGAAAGGTATTACCATAGGCTGTAAAGTCATCCATGTACACCTCTACATAGTCGTTTATATGATCATAAAAAATTCCTAAAACTGCACTCTAAAAAGTGGTAGGTGCATTACATAAGACAAATGGAGAAACTCTATAGGCGTATGTTCCCCAAGGGCATGTAAAAGTGGTCTTATATTGATCCTCGGGTTCTATTAAAATATGATTATATCCACTATACCCATAAAAAAAGGAAAATTATTGTTTTCCTGACAGGGTATCTAACACTTGATCAATAAAGGCCAAAGGAAAATAGTCTTTAAGAGTGGCCTTATTTAACTCTCTGAAATCAACAAAAATACGCCACTTCCCTGTGACTTTCTTCAGGACTACCACTATAGGGGACACCCATTTACTGTCGGAGATAGGATAGATGAATCCAACATTGAGAAGCTTTTGTAACTCCTCTTTTACTATATATTTTAGAGCAAGATTCATCCTCCTCTGAGGCTGTCTCACAGGTGGAATGGTTGGATCCATATAGATATGGTGAATACATGTGTCAGGGTGTATACCTTTCATGTCAGTGTATTCCCATGCAAATTCTCTAGATTGGTTTTTAAGGACCTTGAGAAATTGTTCTTGTTGACTCTCGGTTAACCCTGCATTTATGTGTAAAACTTTTCCAAGGCTAACTTCACAAGGTACAATATAAGACCCTATGTGTTATTCAATTGAAAAGACACATCGTGTCTCTACAAACGTTGAGAGAGCCGTATTTTCTTGAAACTCATCTCCAAAGATCTGATCAAGTTGGGAAAAAGACTACGAAAAATCTATACAAGTTGTGGAAGAGACAAACTGGTTTAATACATTCTCAGTAGTTTGCTCCTGAAGTGCCTAGGAGTAGTCACTAGGAAAGAAGAGATTTAATATTTTCATCCCCAAAGGGGCAATATAACCACCTCAATGTTTTAGTTACAAGTTGTGTTGGGGGATATAAAATAATTCTCTATGTAGACAACCCATTTGAAATGGTCATTTCCCCATCCCTACATCCTATAAAGGAATTAGCAGTGGCTAACCATGGTCTCCATAAGATAATAGGATTTTATTTAGAAGGATCCTTTGATTATATGACCATAAAGTCGACAGGGTATTCCCATGAAGCTACTGATACAATAATGTCGTCCAAGACTCCAACATATTTTACCATGGTACGGTCTACTAGTTCTAGGATTGAAGGGGTAGGGCGGAGAAACTATCCAAGCTTTAAAACTTCTAAAACTAAGGTGATCATCATATTAATGGCAGATCCTAAATTGATAAGTGTACTTTCAATGGAGGTATTATTTACAATTACAGTTACTACTCGGGCCCCCGGATTTGTATATTTTGAAATCCGAGATTGGTCTATCATACATTCAGACATCTCTCCTATAACATGAATTCTGAGGGGGTCTTTTTGCTTCTTTCCTAGGTGCTTAATGCATAGTTCCTTTATTACCTTGCTGTAAATTGGTATATCCTTAATAGCCTGTAATAGAGGAATTTTGACACAGATATTATTTAACTCATTCCTAATGTCATACTCAGGACGAACTATAGGTTTTTCTATTGCTAGTCATTCCGGAAATGGAGGAATCATTTGTTCCTGAACGAGTTCTTGCTGAGGATGGGTATGCAATGGGATATTTGGAATATCCACATCCTACAGAATAGCATCATTCATGACTTCATTTGAATCATCTTCGTCATTCTCTTGATGAATGATGACTGATGACTTGGGTCTGTCATTTACAATTCTTCCAGATCGTAAATGTATCTCATGTACAGGTACAGTCAAAATAATGTAGGATGGAAGAGTTTGCAACTCAATGCTATTAAGAGCTCTAGTTGGCTTATTATTTGTATTAGGTATCGATTGTGCAGGTAACAATGTAGGTCGTGGAGGGTTTGTGTTTTGAAAGTGACGAGGATGTTGTGTAATAAGGGGAACTAGAGGCACAAACCCTAGTAAAAAAATGTTGGGTATTGCCTGAGTACTGAGGATACAGGTGATTAGGTGCAAATACAGGTGGTGGTTCGGGGTAGGATTGTCCCCTCCACCCCTGTGGCCAATACTATTGTTGAGTAAAATGAGGAGGAGGAGAGTACTAGGATGGCCAATGCTGCCAACTTGTAGTGTTCCAATGTTGAGGCGGTTGGTAAGGTTGGTAATGAGGTGGAGGCTATGGTGAAAAATTATGATATGGTGGCAAGTCCCTTGGTTTCCAAGGAGGCCTCCTGGATGTTTCACCAAAATCCCCACTCTTGTATATGGCTTGCAACCCTGGTAACGATGGGAAATTGTATGTTGGATGCTCTTTCGTACAAATGTGACATATGAAAATGTTATTGAATGGGAATTCTCATTGGGGATGTTTAGTCCCGCATCTTGGATAGAAAATACTCATCATTGCTCGTTCCTCATCTTGCCTTTTCTTAGCTTGTAACGCATCTAGTTGGGAACCCATTGCTCCTAAAATATCAGTTTTGAAATTTTCCAATAGGTTTCCTAATTCCATCCTTGTAAATTTTCCTAAATTGGGATTATTTCCTTTTAGATTTCTATTATAAGGCTCCTGAAGAGTTCTACCAACTTTCCCCCTACTCCTAGAGTAATTTCTACATATCTCCCCAATTTGTGCAAAAGGTTTATGAGATATATCGTCAGATGCCATGAAATTAAGGCTTTCTACCAAGTCTTCTGAGATCCCTTTTAGGAAGAGTGTACATACTGCATCTTCTCGAAGTTTGTTATGTTTAGATTCGTGTAATATATAGATAAATCTTTCGAGATAGTCTTCCAAGCTCTCGTATTCAAGTTGTTGTATCTTAAAGATATCGTTTCGAGAGTCTCCTGGTTTGTAATACTCTTGGTATTTTTGTAAGAATGTAGTTTTCATATCTTCCCAGGTCCTGATACTAGATTATCCTAATCCCATGAACCATCTTAAGGAAGAGTCTTTCAGTGTAGCTGGGAAAGGTTTTAATTTATGAGCATCTTGTAGATAGTTATAACTTCTACAGAGGATGTTAAAATCGAACAAAAATGTGTCCGTACCTTTGTTATTTTTCCCATAAAAAGTAGGTAAGGAGGAAGGAGGGATGTTCTTCATATTTATATCTTGTGCAGTGTCTAAAATACGAAACCTGAAGGTAGTCTCAGTTCGTTTTTCTCCTTCTCCTTCATAATTTCTAACCTCGTCATTATCTTCATTCTCTTCCAATCGCTCCATGTAGGCTTGATTTCAAAAGAGTGTGAATCTAGGAGGATCCTTTCGAGGTGATGATGGGTTGTCCCAACTTTATTTTTGGGGGGAGATATTCCTATGATCAACTGTGTTTTTATTAGATTCTATAGGAATGGTAGGTGCTACTATGGAGGTTTCTATATGTGAAATAAATGGATCTGTTGAGCCTCCAAAGAGGGCTTTACCTAGGCGGGATCAATGAAATCAACAAAGTTAGGATCCCCTACTAATGAGAAAGTTGTATTGTTAGGTTTCTACACTAGTGGAGGGTTGAGGGTTTCCGAAGGTTGAACCTCTTGAATTTCTTCAGCAATGGGATCCTTAGGATTTTCTGCCGAGATTTCTTCCCTGACTATGGTTTCTCCTATAAAATATTTAGGTTTCCAAGTAGAACTACTTCCTATGTGGGTTTTCCAATACCTTTCCGCTGAGTTAGTGGTTGGGGTATTTCGTCCCCCATAAAGGTTAGTAGGGATTTTAATAAGGTTTTGAGAATTAGCTCTAACGTATCTACCCTTAGAATCTCTAGGCATGTTCATGAAAAACTAAACTAAAGGGAAAACTATGCTACCAAATACCACTACTACTGGATTTGGGGGTGCCTATTATAACAGATGCGTAGGTTCTTACCTCTCGTCTTACCGCTCCCCCACCACCAGCCTATTACTAAAATTCATAAAGGAACTATACTTATTCTACCTTACTAAAAAACTCCCCGACAATAACACCAAAAATGTTGGGTGTTATAATGTCTTAATTAACTCACCTAATATTTAATTATCGACCGAGGTTGGTAAACTTCGAGTTGACACAAAGTATATGCGAAGGTAGAGGGGTTCCTAGGGAATCATAGAAATATTTTAACAAAGAAAAGATCGAAAGATCTTTCAAAATGAAAAACTGAGTCATACTCCTATAAGTTCAACTAGAAAGGTAATTAAACCAAACATAGTACTAGACTAGAGCACTATCAAGCTATACTACTCTACTTTATAGATAAAAACTGAAAGAAAAAAATATAAACAATACTATTCTACTCTTTATGAACTATTCTACTTCTTAACAATTTCAAAATCTAACTATACAAGGAAGGATTATATTAGAAATCAACTAAATGTAATTAACAAATGTACATAACGGTTCAAACTAAACTATCTAATTCCACTCTCCTTGATTGTTCTGTGGATATGCATTTACTGTGATTGGAACTTGAGGAGGAGTAGTGTCAAAATGGCTTTCAAAAGAAGTGAAGAAACTAAATGGAATCAAATCTAACTTAACTTCTACAAATATATGCAAACTGATGAATGTCTAATTACAGGTGATAGTAAACATGATGATCTATTCCATAAGCAAATGATTCTATCTTATAACCAATTCAAATGTAAAGAAAATCTAGCTTATAGACAAGTAACAAACCTTAATAAAAGAAGTAAGTAGAAAACTTAATAAAGAAGATTTAGTTGTGAAGCAAGTAGAAAACTTAATAAAGAAAATTGAATTGTGAAGCAAGTAGAAAACTTAATAAAGAAGATTGAATTGTGAAGCACGTAGAAAACTTAATAAAGATAACTATTTTAATTCTTACTCTCTAAGTCTATTCAGTCACCACACAGTGAAAGAAACAGGTCCTACTACTATAACCAATCTACAGAGTGCTAGTGTATTTTCCTAATATTGACATATCTAGTACTAAACTCTATATACCAAAGGATAAATCAATCCAAACCAAAGATATAATTACAAAGCATCACAACAATATTAAAGAAAGAAATCAGAACCCACAATAAACCAAAACACAAGACATAACTCAAAACATAGGGTGAAAGGAGAGAAAAATAGGAATAAGACTTTAATAAATAATTTAAATAATCTAACCTAAGGCTTTAATAATAAATATAACTATTATCTAACTACCACAGTCAAAATATAATAAAAAATCTAAAGAAACAGGCTTAAAACCAATTAAAAACACTAAAGGCTGAATGAAGGGTTGGATAACATACTATAAGGTAGGTCTGAACGATAGGATAAATAGGCTATCTGAATGACAGTCTGTATACAGAAAACACTATAATTTTAAGAAATAGTTAATCTAAATAATTTCGAGATCAATTGATTCATGGATATGATAATAAAGTGCAACATAACAAGAACTAAACCTACTTAATGATCAAAATTGATTGCAGAATAACTTTAACTAATTCATAATTAAAGGAAAATAATTAACTCTTGCATTATTGAAACAAACTGAACTATAACCAAATGAATTTATAACAAAGCAAAAGTAAATGAAACTGAACCTACTGTGAAAAGATAACTTATGCTAATCTATAGTTATGAAAATAAATTGCTTCCTATCATAAAATAAGACAAACTAAAATGTAATTGAACTAAATCTAAGACTTAGATAGAAACTGACATAATCAAACCTAACTAAAACCAAACTAAACCTACATAATTAAACTAACTAAATTCTATTTTACTGTAACAATGAAACCAAACATTAAGTTGAAAGGAAAGCTGGAAAACAAACTGAAAACAAAGCTATATGCGCGCAACTGGTTAATTATCTCTAGAAATGAAGATACTTTAACAACACAACATTATAATGTAATATATGCTATTGGAAACTAATAATTGCAGAAAACCAAATTGCATAACAAATTATAAATGAAGTTAAGTTAATGCAAAGAAAGAGATATAAGAAAATACACATAAGAATGAAACCTCTGGTTGATGAGGGGACCTCCTAACAATCAGAGTGATGACTCGCTAAACACTTTACACTAACAAGATCATAAACAAAGCAAGAATGTAACCGGCATTAAGTTTTGAAACAATATTACAGATTTCTTCAAATTGACTGATTACATGTAAAAAAAACTAACTAAGAACTCACGTGGAGGCTGATATATATATTGTTTATAGAGGTGAGCAGCTCAACTCTTTAGTGGTTGACCGCTCTCTAAATTTAGTCAACCTTTATGAAAACTAACTAATCAAGAGCCAACACACAATGCTTCTTCCTCCTTTATCGCGCGTTAGTTCTTCATGGTGCGTGATGTGGCGTGAGGATCCTTCTTGGCATGGATTGGTGTTACGGTGTCGAGCAGAGGAGGACGTTGGCGAGTCTTCTAGAATGAAGATCATGCTATCACCCATACACGTGGATAATAGGCAGTTTCTATGCTTTAACGCTTGGGAATCTACCACCAACAGCGCACGGTTAGCTCGACGGATTGAACGGTGAGCTGGACAGTGAGCTGGATATGCTCTACCCATATCTAGGGTGGATGCATTGTCTGTTCGTTGGATCATTTGAAGAATATGGTATGCAATAACAAATTAAGCATAAAAAATATATCAAATATCATCGAATTAACTAATAAAAATTGTGAAATAATAAGAATGAACCAGAACTTGCATAAACCTGAAACATAGTCGTACCTGGGGCTGAATAGCGAGTTGCATGGTAGAAAACATGCCAAAAGGTGGCAAAACATATGTCAAACATGTAAATTAATAGCCAAAAATGATAACAAAACTAGGATCAACATGGGCCAACAAGCATAGCTAGACATTCTAAAACCACTTCTTTCCCTCTTGGCCATCTGAAGAAGCACCTCAGTGGGTTCTCTAGTAGATCCATCCAGTCATTTTTGTCTGACTTACTAACCCTTTTGGGCTGACAATCCTAGTCAAATATATGGATTTTCCTGGGGACCAAACAAGCCTTTTTTGGATTACTAACCCCTTTCAGGCTAAACAAGCTTAGCCATACATACTAATCCCCCTATGATGAAACATGCCTCGTCTGGCGTACTGCCCCTTTCGGGCCAAGAATCCTAGTCAGACATACCCTACCCTAGACTGAGCTACCACACCACTGTAATAGAAAATCCTTCTACCATCTTCTTCCTCTTTCTATGGAGGTCCTTTCGAACTACACCAATCTTGTCTTGAAAGTATTCAAACTTTACACGAGACAGAGGCCTAGTCAAAACATCTACAACATGTTCCTCTGTAGGAACATACTTGAGCTTTACATCTCCCTTCTGCAACTAGTTATTTAGTATTCTTCTCTTGTACATCCACAACTGCATCATTCTTCTTTTGTACATTCGCAACTTTATCATACATCCACAACTTCATCCTTTCTTTTTTTGTACATTTTCAACTTTATCGTACATTCACTACTTCATAATTTCTTCTTTTCTACATCCGAAACTTCATCAGTTCTTCTCTTGTAGGTGATTGCATACAATCCTTCATACAAGCCAAATACAGTTGTCTTCATAACATTTTCATAATGAAAAATTATTATGCATAAAGATATATATCATATAATCACGTGCAACTATTTTTACTGACACAATATTCATCAATATCCGGTAAGAAATTATTATGAGTGTGCACTACTCCCATCATATGCATATTAATAGTAAATTGTTCATAACTGCAAACATTCTAACATTCAAAATATATTCAAATACTTATCTTTGTTTGTTTTGTAGGCTATGTCTTGTTCTATGTCTCCTTGCATGAATTACTGGAGTCTCTGACAACGTTCTCTACTTCATCGTCTGATTATGAAGACTTGTTCCTAACTTTCTCATTATCTAAAAGAATGAACAAGTATTCTTACACCACATATCACATAAAAATGTGTATTGATGTTGAATCTGTGTTTCCTACAAATGCATCCCTTCTTATTCAATGTTGAAATGGATAAGTGTATGATCCTCATCTTTAACGGTAGAATTCTTCTGGATCATATTCTTCATCACTTGAGGCATATTCCCTTGCTTTATTCTCAACTGCAATATATTTATCCTTAGTTACACTGAGAGAAATATTGGTCCACTTTCTTGAAACATATTGTAGTGCTCTTTTTGTTTGTAGTATTTCCAATTGAATCAGAGTCATCATATCTCTGCAAGAAGATCATCTAGTCTCTCACATATATGAGGCCATATTCAGTTGTATCCTTTAGGTACCACACTACGTGCTTTTCCACAACCATGTGAACACATGTCATCTCTGCAAAGCAAGTATCTGGGCTCATGTTCATCAAGCACATCAATGAATCAATCTTCTGCCTGTAGATTGTAACACCAACTATTTATGAACTAGGATCACATATCGACTTGAAGTTTGATGTCATTGGTGTATCCCAACATCTCAAACCTTTTTCCAAGTTTCTCCTACACTCATTTACGACCTTCTAATCCTTTGTAGGATTATATCTTCAACATTTTAATAAAGGTGGGGATCACCATCACTCTAGTTGATCCTCGGGCTCCTCATGTAATGGTATGTGCTATCCGTGGGTTCCTACTGAACTTGTACAAATCCTTTTGTGCATAGGTGGTTCGCTGTAAAGATTCCAAAATTCTAGAGGTTTCTCAGTTTTTTATTCTACTGTGATTACACCAACTGTTTAGTGTAATATTCATTACTGAAGAGGTGTGTCTAGAACCTAGAGTAATGTCTCTCCATGATCGCCTCCCTCTTTCTAAGAGAAACCACAAACCTTTCTTTGTTTCTCTTGATACTTCAATCTGTTGTATGCTTAATCTTGTAGATATACTTGGAATATGTTAAAAAACTTCCCTTCGAGTCTCCATACAACATTCTATATGATCAACTGGTACTTATTGATCATATCATCCTTCCATTCTTCCATCTTGGGACATTCTTTCGCAAGGTGTATTTTCTCATCACAACTGAAACATCTAAGCTGTGAGAGGCCCTTCTTCTGAAATCCTTTTATTCGTGTAAGTATGTTCTTCCTTCTTATTCTTTTTCTTCTTCACATCAGTTGTTAGCACTTGATTTCCATATTCATCCATCAATTCTTCTTTTTTTATCAATCGATCATATTCTTACGTGCATTCCTCCACAGGTGAGATTCCTTCTTGAATGAAATATTCCCATGAACTTTGGAGACTATTCAAGGATATAATCTCTACTTCTGCTTCTTCGACATTGTCTTCAACGACTTCTAGTTACTTCTTGAATTGAGATATCCGTGTGAAGTAATATTGAATGCTTTCTAACATTTGCATCTTCACATCCTTGAGTTGAGATCTCAAGGTCATCTTTCTTGTTGATGTTCTTTCCTTCATATAAGTTGGTCATTGTATCGAACATATCCTTGGGAGTCTTCAAGGATGATACATGTGAGATACAATGGAGATAGAAATAATCATCTTTCCTTTGAATAAGTTCTTATGCTTTGTATTCATCTCCCTCTGGACCTGTTGCTTCTTCTTTGACATAGTTATCCAAGTCATTCTTCTTCAAGTATGAGAAGCTCTCTCTACTTCCATGCTTAGAAGTTCTCAACTCCTTCAATCTTGTCCAATGAGAATTCTTCAACTTGATGCTTTCTTGAAGACTCCTTTTGGTGGACCTAGGGTTTGATAGAGAAACCCTAATTTTTCTTAGGTATCTCTCATATCTGATTGGATAGAAAGATGCGCCTCCTTAAGGCGAGCCAAGAAACATACTTATTATCCCTGAATTGTGGACAGAACTGCAAAACATCCGAGAAAATTCTTACATATAAATATGCGCCCTCCTAGGGCGAGTTTGATATTCCTCCTTTTTCAACTGATAGGTGGAGGAAAGTGCCTAGAACAGGAAGCCCTAGTTTTCTCCAATTTCTTATGCATAATTGTCTAATCTTTATTATGCTATATCTATGAAATTAATGTTTCTTAAGGTCTAAAATTTCGTCCTAAGATAGCATGCTATGTATTCCTTCCAACCCCATAGGTTAGGGAACAATTGGATTCACCAAGTGGAACCTATGTGGTTTTTCCCAAGGTGACTTGTTTGAGGGTTTTTTAGCATAACGAACTTGTATGAACTGACATTGTCATTGTTTTCACCTTCGTGGTCTGAAACATAGAACACAAAACTAAATTCCATGCTCTATCTACAAAATCTTGTGAAATTGCATTTGGAACTTCCTACATTGAGATATATAAATTCTCCACAAGTCACTTATTTAAGGCTGAATGATGGGAGAGGCTAGAATGTTACATTGGAGGAATCATATCTCCTAGATTATAGTGAATATGAGGCTGAAACTCGCACACAATGTACAAGAAGTTTTCATCTTTGTCCTGTAAAGGTTTTAGCTCCTGATCCTTCTCCAAACTTGAGTTATAGTGAAAATTCGAAGATGACTATATTTTTCCTTTTAGGGTTTTCAAGAATGAAATGCTAATCTCTGGTAGCTGCAGCTATAGCAATGTTTCGGCTGCACAAAGAATTCTTTCAGAGTGGCTCTGATACCATATTAGATTTTTAAAAGTTATACAATATCTAAAAACATTTAGCATCATAACATCATAACCATAAGCAAATGATCACTAAAAGAAAGACAAGCACAGCCACACAAAAGAACACAGATTTATCTTGGGAAACCCTCATGGGGAAGAAAACCCAGCAAAAATTCCTCTATATACAAATTCAACCAAGTACAATGTAACATCCAAATAACAAGAATAGAATCTCCTCTTCTGCATTAGACTCTCTCTCTCTCTCTCTCTCTCTCTCACGCAAGCGCAATGCTTGAGTGAAAGTGTGTGTGAATGAGATATCCACCTCACCTATTTATATTCATAAGGTGAGTAACTCAAATAACTAACTAGGTCGGTCAGGTTCTCTAATTAGGGACAACCTACCTAGGGAGACTCAATGTAACATTTATAAAATACTTTTCTATGTATTGTTTCCTCGACTTATAACAAAGGTTTTACCTCATGACTTTTACATGACCAATTAAATTAATAACGTATCTGAATGGAGCAATAACATCTCCAAAGGAGTAATACAATAAAAGTACAATATATTATCTTCCGAAGTTACATTTATTTAACAACTTGGATAATATTTATAATATTTCCTCGCGATAGATGACTATGTTAACTCGACAACTGATGGTAATATGAGTTGGAAAAGTATCAACTCCCGTACATTGAACTCAAGAGAAGATATAGAGAAATGACATAATCGAATACATGAGGTGTCATTGTGGAAGTGTGCAAAAAATCATGAAATCTGTGCGACGGGTAGGTACTCAGGTATGTGATCTACCTATATATGAAGGATTACCTAACTTGGACACATGTATTATAGAATTTGAATAAAAAGTATTAGAACCTCGACAGTTGTTATCCCTATATGTTGCATTGAAGGCTATGCCCATTAGGTGGTGGGTTTCTCATAAGAAACATATTTTAGAATGGCCTCAATGCCAACAACTATTGGAGATCACATTTGGCGAGAATATGTATTATACAGGCCAAAAATATACAATATTGACAAATCTTGTTGAGCATATTGAAAATTGTCGTGCGACATGGAAGACACTGTTGTGACGGGAATGGGTTCATCAATTTATACATACTTTGGATATGATACCAAGAAATTGGTACATGTCGGTTGAGCTACGATGAGATACTGTATAATGGGAAGAGTTAGTTACCTGTTTCACACATAGTTTTAGCTTTGCTGATGATAGTCCAATGATTGATGTTGCTCTACAAATTATAAGTACCAATATTTATGAAGACATCCTGGTGTTGATGTCGAGTTTTCCTTAGATCAATGTGATGGTTCAAAACTGGATGGAATGCTATAACATAAATGGTGACCCTGATGATGATGATCCACATGAAATACATATTCATGAATCGGAGGGTAGTCGAGTACTGGAGGGAGTAGGATTATCAAATGATAGATTTTTGAAGCCCCTCAGAACAAAGAAGGTGAATATTGGTTCTTCAAAAAATATGAAGTTTTCCAATATTGGAGGCTATTGGGATGATGAGACAGTAGGGAAAATTACAGACTTATTGTATGAATTCTAGGATATCTTCCCTACTAAGTTTTCATAGATGAAGGGGATTATTGGTGATATGGGAGAAATGAATATTCCCATGAATCCCAATGTAAAACCTGTTAAACAATTACCGTACAGACTCAATGCGAAATATAAAGAGAAGGTCAAGTCAGAGTTAAATAGAATTCTATGCAGAAATTATAGAACCTTTTGAATAATTTGAATGGATTATCCCTATGGTGGCATAGGACAAGAAAACTAGTGAAGTCCTCATCTATGTCAACCTGCGAAAATTAAATGACGCTTGCCTACATGATCCATTCCCGACCCCGTTCATAGATGAAGTATTGGAGAATGTTAGAGGAAAATAATTATACTCGTTTACTAATGGATTCTCTCGCAACCATCATGCTCAATCTATAAGTCAACAATATCATCCCTCTACATTTATGCATTCGTAAATTTTGCACTGAAGTGACTAGTATCCTTATCTGTTGCTGATCTTATGTGTATCCATCTATGTCATCTCTCAAGGTCACTGGAAACCAAGATATTGAACTCTATTGTAAGTTCCTCTTGCACCCATGTATGAGCTCCTTACATTGAACCTTGTAGGAAAGGTTGAGATCTTCATCACTCTAAGTGATCCTCAAGATCACTATGTGATTGTATGTCATTGGTTCCTTCTTGATTCCATACAAATCCTTCTTGAATCCATGCACATGTGGTTCTCTGTAGACATTCCTGAGTCCTAGAATTTTCTCGATATACACTTCTACTTTTATTACACCATCAATCTAATGTAATATCCATCAATAAAGAAACATCTCGTCATAGTCAAATCCATATTTTTGATAGAAACCTCACTTTGTACATTTGTAGTATAATTTATTTTGTAAATATTCTTGAATGTCTAGCTAATTATTCATAAATCTTTCTTCATAACAAGTCTCATCATTCTTATCTTGTAGGTGATTGTACACAATTTTTCCTTCAAGTCAATTCAGTTGCATGATTAGAAAATTTTCATAATTATAACATTTCATATTTCACAATCATAAAGCATATTGACATTACAATGATGCATCTCACAATTATGCAACTATTTTAGCCAATGCTTCATCACAACATTCATCTATATCCCATATACATATGGTAACTTTCTAGATTCCTTCCATCTCTACCATAACATAGTTAAGAGCGTATATTGCTCCCAACATGTCAACAAAGAGGATTCATTCTAGATTCCTCATGGAAGGTTGTGTAACACCATAGGATACTTACCCATCACATGCATATTAGTAGTACAATGTTCATCAATGCATTTAATCTAACTGCATAATACACTTCCTAAATATAGGAACATAAATACGTACATAACTTAAAAATACCATTAAGCAATTAGATATATAGGAAATGGAAATTCAAATACTTATCTTTATTTTTTTGGTAGGATCTCTCTTGATATCTATATCCTTACAAGAATTATTGGAGTATCTGACAATGTGCTCTACTTCATTTTCTGATTCAGAGGAACTGTTCCTATCTCGCTCATGATAAAAAATGTTGAGCAAGTATTCTACACCATAGATCACTTGGACCTTTGTACTGGTGTTGAATTTGTGTTTCCCTTCTTCTCCATTCTTGATTGCATCCCTTCTTATCCAATGTTGAAATGGACAAGAGGTTCTTCTATAGAGAATGATCTTCAACTTATGCAGTGAATCCTTTTGGATTAAAGTACATATTCCTCATCACTTGAGGAATCTTCCCTTGCTCTCTTCTTAACTGGTTCATCATCTTCTATATCTTGAACATGATATCTCTTCTTCTTTCCTTTATTCTTGGGGAAATATCTTGCAAAATGTCCTTTCTCATCACAAGTGAAACATTTGAACTGTGAGTAGTCCTTTTTCTTAGATCTTATAGGCTTCTTGTGATATATTCTTCCTAATTTATCTTTCCCTTCTTGGAATGAGATATTAGCGCTTGGTTGTCATCTTCATCCACGTTTTCTTCTCTTTCTACTAATCAAGCTTCTTCTTGCATACACTCTTCCCATAACCTATTGTAATTGGTGAGATTCCTTCTAGAAAAATTCCTTGAATGATTCCCATGATCTTGGAAGACCATTGAATGTAGTCATCACTACATGTGGGATCAAGTGATCCTTGATGTAACCGACAATAATTTGATAGGAATTAGGAGCATAATAAAATATAATAATGAGATAAACAAACACATATGCAGTGGGAATTTCTCTCCTACTACGTGCAAAAGAACTTACCCTAGATCAACCAGATCATAGGGTAGAGTTCATGGTGCGAAGTGTCTTTCAACCTCGACTTACATTAACAACTGACAATAAACAAGAAGATAAATATTTTTATAATTTTTATATTTTTTATTTAACTAGCAAAAATAAACAACAATATGCATACCTTTCTTTGAAGTGGGCCATTGCAACTGTCGGAGGAAATGGTCCACCGACTCCACGGTCTCGGTCTCCAGTCGTCTCCACTAGTGGTTGTCAAATGGGGGGATGGATCCAAATGGGTATGGATAAAGCTCAACATACACCATGGTAATGAAGTGCAAAAAAATGGAAATAATGGCGAAAGGCAAAAATACGACGAAAGGTGTAAACAAAAGGTTTTTTGGGAGACCTTCAAAATGTATTTATAGGATTCCAAACCATAGACTGAGTGAAATGGGGTAAAACCAGTGGTGGTTTTAGAGATCTCTTCGTCATCGCAAAAGTGGTGTTGGGATAGATCAGGAAGATATTCCACGGTCGAGGATGAGAGAGGATTACTGAAAGTATAGATCATGTAAATGGTGTTATTCGTGTCCAAGGAGGAGGTTGGAGGGTGGATCTCCTCAAGGATGGTGATTTCAGACTCATGTGAAGGCTTGTAGAGGTCATTAAAGACTGACTGGTACTCAGGAAATATTGGGCAATGGTGCAAATAATGACCATATATGCCACAAACTGCACATGGGTGGTTGGTTTAGAGTGATTTTTTGTTAACCATAGGTATGGTTGGTATGTTGACAACTGGAGCCTCATCGATATCAACCACTGTGTGCATGTGGGTGTGAAGGATAGGAAAATAAAGACAGTTCTATGTCGCATTGCCTTGGACATCGCATAAAGCACATGTAGGAGGAGGACATGAAGATGTCGTCGGATTGGGCGTCTTTCCCCCAATATTTGTGTGAGGAGGGGGGCAGTAGTAGAGACAGAAACAGTCATTTGTGTACAAGGAGGTGGGTATGACATCATCTCAATAGGTTGGACGGGAGTCAACATTATCTGGGGAGTCAGGGGAGGGGTGGGTGGATCCAGGTACCATGCAGGAATACCCAAAGTGAATCTTGGAAGATTGAGAGTAGCCATGACTGGATTACTCGCAATGCTGGAAGGTGGAAAGAGGAAGGGAATCATTTGTATAGGAAATGAACCCCAAGAATTCCCTGAGGTATACAGTTGAGGTCACAACTAAGGTTGTGAGGAGGTCGGGATGTTACCAGATGTGATAGTGCAAAAATATGATATATCAGTCAATGAAGGAGGAGGTGGTAAGGACAAAAAGGTGTTTGCCAAAGGCGCATTGGAAAATAATCCTAGGCCAATGGAATATATGGAAGGTATGGACACGTTATCAATGGTAGTGTTGATAGTAGGGAGGATGTGTTCCGGTGCGGTCGGTCCCTTTGGATCATAATACGTTCGTTGGTCAATGGTCATGATATTCCCATTATGTGGGAACATCAAGAGTCCAAATACAGTAGAGGAAACGACTTGCATTGCATACATATAACTACGTCCTAGTAGGATGTTGTAATAGAGTTGGGTGTTGACAACCTCAATGTCAATAAACATTGTTTTGACGACTAACTCAACAGGGCCATTCACTAGGACGTCATGGGGTTGAGAAGCACGACCATCGTAGGATCGAAGAGCGGTGGAAGAAGGTTGAAGGGTTGGGGATCCAAGTTTCTACCAAACAAAGGTTGAAATAACATAGGTGGATGCACCCTTATCAATGATGCATCAATGAATGACAAAATTCCGCATCGTGACCAAAACATGGAAGGAAACAGATGATGGCATCCAAGATTCACCTTTATCCAAGTCAACAGTGGTCAACTTAGAGTCAAAGGGATTGATGACACCTAACATAGATAACAACGCTTTGCATTGCGAAGGGAGTCTTAAGAAATTCCAAAGCGTACAAGGTCGAGGGAGACTAGTCCAATTTGTCAACAATACTATAGTTGAGCACGACTCTAGCAGTGGAGTTGTTCACGAAATGAAGTAAAGGGAACCACGAGAATTTGGTAGTCCCTTCCATGGGAAGTCTCAGCAAATGAAAAGACACATCGGGAGAGGTGGAGGTAGATGTCGCAGAGGGGTTAACGGTTTCTGTGGTGAAGCCATACTGGTTTCGTCGAGTCTATAAGTTGACATCAGACGACAACGTCATAAGGTGATGGACACTAGGATTAATGAGTTGAACCATAGAAGTGGGTGTGGGTGTTTGTGGTACCAAAGGCTAGGTCGTAACCATTCCTTAATTTGGTAGAGGGTTCTACAACACCATAGGTGGAGGACCCGGTGGGGCTCAGTTTGGTTGAGCTCGAGCAGTCGCGTTGTGATCACCTTAATTATCAATTTGGAGTAAATGGAGGACGTGATTCATATGAGGACACAGATGTGTATAATGGACTAAGTGTTACAAATGGCGCAAAGATGGTTAGTCTGCAACTGAGCATTTTCCCAGGTCTAGGTGGACATTGGGGATTCTGTGCAGGGGGATTGGCTTTGTTTTTGTTTGGAGGGTTAGGTTGTTGGCCACCTCCTTGAGGTTGGTTGTTTCCCCGGTTCCTACCTCTATGTCATCTTCCCTGCCCTTGTTGGTTATTGGGGTCGGCTTTATCAGGGAGGTTCTATTGTGCATAGACCTATCCTTGAGGAGCAGGAGGAGTCAGGGTCAGAGCAGGAGTAGGTTGCACAGGTGGTGGGTAATAGGAAGGAGTAGCTGGAGGGGTTATGAATCCTATCGTTTGGCCATCACATGCAAGTGCCAAGTAATTGGGTCCATAAACGTAAGGAGCTGGTGTGGGAGACGCATAGGAAGGTGTGGCTCTAGACTGAGTCGTTACGCATGAAAAATCATGGGTGTAACTAGGTTGGGAAACATTAGGGGTGCTACCGAAATGAGGTGGAATCAAAGGAGAGGTCGTGTAAAGGTAGAGATGATGAGTAATGGAGTCAATGACTCCATCAACACCATGGGATTCTCCTGGTGTGTCTCGACATGAGGATCCAACACAGGGAGCATCACGTATAATGGTATACAGATAACTCGATTGGGCATAGATGAGATCAAATTATTGTTCCTTGAGGATGGTTTCCTCCTCGGTTTATGGGAAATCAAATGAAACGTCCTTGGCAATGGTGGGGGAGTAAGGTTTTAAAAAACCAATATAGGAAAATCTTATCATCTAACTAGATCTTACACAAGATACGACGACGACGCCATTCATGGATATGATCTGTGATATGGGTAGTTTTGTTTTGTCTACAGGATAATAGCATTTCCACACCCTGATCATATCGAACATGTACTTGGAAGTACTGGAGAAACATCGCGGCTAACAAGGAAAAGTCCAAGTAGGTTGCATGAGGCAGTTCAATATACCATTTTTCTGCAACACTTGTGAGTGTGCATTGGAATAACAAGAATCGGATAGAATCATCCACTATTATATTAGATGAACACCATAAGTGGAATGACATAATATGGTTTTGGGGGTATTCTCCTGCCTTTCCCTCAAACTTAGGGATGTATGAAGGGATCCTGATAGGCATGGGAGTCCATAATGGGTTGTGATGAATGGGATCATTGGTCAACCATGCCAAATCAGACAAGTTTAGACTAGCCATGAATGGTATACTAGAATTGATTATGGATCGAGGAGAGCCAACAATGGTGTTGAAACCAGCAAGAATGTAGTTCTCGTGGATAAATGGGGGTGGGTAGGGCTAACTTCTGACAATAGGATTAGTCACTGGGATGGTAGGAATAATCGAAATGGAAGTGGAAGGGCCACTTCCCCCATGAATGAATGGTGGTATGGTAGGAACCATGGTGGCTGTAGTGGGGCCAACACTATTGGGTAGTGGACCAGCAGCTATTTGTGTGATGGAAAGGGTCCCACTAGGACTAGGACCTTTAGGTCCAACATAAGGGATACCCAAAATGATGGGTAGAGTGGACATGAGCCCACTACCAACCACCCCCCCTGAAAGGGGGTTAGGAGGTGCACCAGCCATGGGGCTAGATGAGGCGGTGAAAAAAGAAGGTTCTGATTGATAGGAATATGAATAAGAATCAGAGGTAGTATATGGATCTAAGGGTGGTGAATGACGTCGAATATGGATCCGACAGTGATGGTTCAAGGAACCGAGCTGAGGGGTATGCCCCCTAAGCCTATACGAGTAGCATGGTGG
>LPNX011206279.1:0-145687 GCA_001517045.1 Pseudotsuga menziesii | reverse complement strand
GGCTCTAAGGGTGGTGAATGATGTCGAATATGGATCCGACAGTGATTGTTCAAGGAACCGAGCTGAGGGGTATGCCCCCTAAGCCTATACGAGTAGCATGGTGGAGAAATGAACAAGAAATTGGAGAAATGAATAAGAATCAGAGGTAGTATATGGCTCTAAGGGTGGTGAATGATGTCGAATATGGATCCGACAGTGATTGTTCAAGGAACCGAGCTGAGGGGTATGCCCCCTAAGCCTATACGAGTAGCATGGCTAATTTGTTCATCTCAACAATTTCTTGGTCCATTTGGTGTGATTGAACGTTTTGTGAAAGAAATTATTGAGATGAACAAGAAATCATTAAAACATGCTTGGGTTCGTGTCCCACCATGGTCGCGAGGTTCTCCATGCGTCTAGAGATATCCACATGCAGGTAAGTATGGTATGGGGAATATCATGCATCCAAATGAAGGACTTGATATGAGGCTCATGGTCTAGCATCTTCTTCAAATTAGATAAAAGAAAATATTATAAAAAAAAAAGCATTTTTTCCAAATTAGATTAAAAAAAATATTATAAAAAAAATGATATGTAGATTCAAATTAGACTTAAAAATTTACGATAGATTTGTATGATAGATAAATTTGTTTCTTTTAAATAAAATTGTTAGTAAAACTTTTTTAAGATAAATTTATGTTGAATCGATGAAAATCTTTGTAATTGCAACGTAACGGGAACAAAGATCGGAGAACTTCGGAAGAAGTTAATTGTGAGATAATTCAGGTTCGGCACACAATAGAATGGAGGAGAACACAGAATTCCCTTCGGTTCGCATACGAAATGCAGCGCGTGTTCTTCCAACACTTGGAAAAACCCTTTGTCGTATATACTCATGCAGAGTATATCCCAAGTCTAAGGGAACAAAAACACACTCTGAGACAACTCAAATTAGGGTTTAAGGCAAAGAATATGTTACAGAGGAGGATCCAACAGGCAGATAGACCAATGCTCTAACGATCTTGCATACATTGCATATTCCCACAATGCTCATAATGACACAGACCACCGGGCTCATAAAGCTCTGATACACTGTTAGATTACCCGGCCAAGTGGAGCAATGACAAACATAAGCCAAGTGGAACAATCAGAAGCATAAGCAAATGAAAGTAAATGCATTTTCATTAAGATAGTACATATATTAATACAATGTAGGTGACTCTTGGGTTCACATTCTTTCCCAAGATGTCTGAAATTAGTTTACATTTCTTCCCAAGATGTCTGAAATTTATACAATGATTCTTCTCGACCAGTTTGTCTAAGATAAAATACACAGGTAGGTATAATAAATATCACATGTTTGTGCATACATCCACAACATTGCATTTCACTTTTACTCCAATATTTCAATAGCTGTGCTTCTTAGGTGCACATAACATTATATGATATAATTCCTACTCAACTAGAATTATGCTTCCTGTAACAAATTCATCAATCAGAACAGTTGAGATAAGAATCCTATAAATAGATAACATATTAATATTTTACAATGAATGCAATCTGAAAAGAATTTACATGTCACCATAACAACTTAGACACAGAACAAATTAAAGCTTCTAATTCAACAGAAATTCCTTTTACGTTGTAACCACTTGTTTATCCACTCAAGCTTCAATCTCCAGAGTTTGCTAGAGAGTTTATAATGATTTGATATCCTTCTGGTACCGAGGCTTGAGCTTGCACACATGCTGCTAACTGAGGAACATCTACATTAACATCAATATATTTTGCCAGAAGTAGCAAGAAGTGAAAATCAGATATGCGTTTCACAAAGGGTAAACTTTTTGTCCTGTCAAGGTGATTCCGTAATGCCCTTAGGGTAACAGGAGAAACTCTGTTCTCGATAAGAAACATTGATGACAGAGGACCCTGCAGAAAATAAAACCTAAGTTATATACATCGAATGATAAACATTAGAACATACCAAGAACAATAAGCAAGAGGCAGCATTGAAGTAACCTATAAGCAGTCCCGTTGACATATTTTGGTCATTAATTTCAATTTCAATGGCCATTTATGAAATTTCAATCATCAAAACCAAAAATACATATATGCAGAAGGAAAGAAAGGTATAACCAATACCTGATGATCAAGAATCCTGACCAGCACCAGAAAGAAATCATTGTCAACATCCCTCGTATCTTTCCCGAGGATCACCACATCCTTGTTCAACCTTGTAATCTTGGGATCCAAATCTGTGCAATCGTGAAGGAAGAACCCTTCTTTAAAAAGCTTAACACACTGATCACTCAACTGAAATACCTCGAAATGGACATCAGCGCCACCTTCCTCGTTCACCTCCAGCTTCACCAAAGCAGTAACCCATTCCTTCAATTCGCTCTCAGCATGGAGCTCTACTGCCTGTCGAATCTCCGCATTCGAGAATGTATAATCCTTCTTTCCCTGAGTAATAGTCTGAGTGAAAATGAACCCAACTCTCCTCATCCCCAGCCCAATTGCAATGGCGTCCACCTGCTTCTCCTCAACTGGATCTCTCAACAGCGACAAGGTGTCCTCAGTGCCCTGCTGGGGTGGCTCATAAATGAAATTCACAACAACATCACCATCCTCATTTACTGTACCAAACATAAACCCTCCCCTCTTGCTGGCAAATGCCAGATTTTCATTTACGTACTGCTGGAAGGCATTGGCAGCATCTCTGTCAAAGGAGACAGAGCCACAGTGGGGTTTGTCCTGGCGCTCAATTCTCACCTGCCTGGCAATCAGGTCAGTCATGGTCATCCTTTTGCCAAAGCTCCCAGCAGGGTTTACGTTTACCCGAGGTCCGACTATGGACCTCTCGCCCTCGTATGAGAGGTAAACTACGTAACCGTGCCCTATCCCCAATAACGAAAGGGGGATGTTGGGGTCCTCCATGTCCTTAAATTGTAGGGTATTATCGCCCTTGGCCAGCAATAGATTATGATTGGTCGATAGGACTTGGCTGGGAATTGGGACTTGGAGTTGGGATTGAATGAGAGATTTCAATTCCCCCACTGTGGCATTAGACCGGTCTACGTTCACTCTCTCCAATCCATCCCTAGTTCTTACTCTGATCAACATTTTCAACGACCTTAATTGACAGAAAAATTGAAGCAAAAGCGCAGTTTTAATGCTACTGTTTGGTAAAATTCGACGTATAGATGAGATGTTTTGTGACTTCTGATCAGAGAGCTAATTTTGTGCATGTAATGATAGATCTCGTCCTCGATATCGAGATGCACGTAAGGATAGATCTGGTCACTTCAAAATACTATGTTTGACAAATTATTTATACATAATGTTATGTCACAAAATTAAAAATAATTAATAAAAAATATAGGTCGGCAGAAGAGAAATTTAACAAAATATTAGAAACATGTCTTTTGGATGTTTATCTTCTATCAAGAACTTGCAAGATAAAAAGTTAAAAAATAAATAAAAAATAAAAATTACACCTAAAAAATGGGAGTCCTATTTTTTTTAACATGAATCTATGTAAATTTAATAGGTGTTCCACAGGGACTTGCCCCCCAAGGTCTGGGGCAACCTCCAAGGTCAGGGCAACCTCCAAGGTCGGGAGCTCGCTCCCTCCCTCCCCACGCCACACGGGGTTGGGATCTTTCTAAAACGTTTAATTTGGGGAAACGTAAGGGACTTGCCTCCAAGGTCTAGGGTGACCTCTAAGGTCAGGAGCTTGCCCCCTCGCTCCCCACGCCACGAAGGCTTGGGATCTTTCTAAAATGTTGAATTTGGGGAAACGTAGGGGAGCTCGTCCCCATGTTTTAAAGCACTCACATGTGAAGTGGGGGGCTCCTAGGCCCTACGACACTAATGGTAATGTTAAATTATTAATGTAAAAGTAGTATTTTCCTTATTTTTCATTTTCTATCATTTTAGTTAAATTTTTAACATTACTATTAATTGTTTTAGGATGTTTGAGAGTGATTCCAACCTCATCCAGTTCATATGCAAAAAGTAGAATTTTAGATCCCATACAAAATTCAATAGACTTAACAGTTTTCAAGATTTCAGGATTGCAACATTTCCACTGGACTTTATCATGTATGAGGTTAAGGGATCATTAGAGAGAATTTGAGGTCAAAAATGGGCCTCAAAAGGACCAAAATGTACTATAAAAATCAACCAATTACATTCTAGTAGATGACATCATCCCCCATGGTTGAGGTGGCATTGCATGAGTTAAGAATGTTTATTTGTCACATTTTCTTTGGTGGATGAAAACCCATAGTTAACCAAGGTAGTGGTACAAGTACTTTTAAGTCATAAAGTGAAGTACTCATAATAAAAAATCATTTCACACTTTCTCATAAAATAATATTATTGTTATTTTCAAGTAAAGTACTCACAATCACAATTCACTTTCTCATAAAATAATATTATTATCATTTTCAAGTAAAGTACTCATAATTCATAAAAATGTATTTTCACATTTTTTTTATAAAATAATATATTGTCATTTTCATGTTTTTTAATTTTAAATTATATATTCACTCAATTGTATTTAATATCATAATGTCAAACTAATATATATATATATAATCTTGTACTTTTAAAATAAATTAAATTCATTAATGATATTTATATGAAAAAAAATGTTAGTTATGCATATAAATTAAATTTATTTTTGTTTAATTTTATTTACAAGTTCAAGACAAATAAATGCTAAAGGATAATAAATTTTTGGGAATTTACAATGAATTTTAGTCACATTATTGTAGAGTTATTTTATTAATTTTATTTATAGTCAATTTAGAAAAGTAACTCAACTATGGTTATTTATATTGTGCATAAAAAGTAGTGTAGGGGGTGAGTTGTCATATACACCTACCCCATAAAACCCCAACTCATAATATTTTAATATATCTTATATTTTTGTAGTACATCTCTTAAGAGGCCCATTTTTGACCTCAAATTCTCTCTAATGTGTCATTTAATCAAACACATCAACCTCTCTATGTATATTGATGTTGGTGGTGTTAATTGTTAAATTCCTCTATCATGACCTTAATCAAAATGTACCCTTTAATCACGTAAAATCACTTATTAAGCATGCTTTTTTTTCTCCTAATTCTACCTTATTTTAATGCTTGGTTTAGGAAGCTTCATCAAAATTGTAGGGTGTTGAGTAATGTCCTTTTAGAATCAACTTTGAGATTCAAGGTAGAGGCAAGGGCTAAAAACCTAGAGGAGGTGGGCACAAGGTGCTATTGATGAGTATGATCCAAATATAGGATTAATATTTCACTCTTGCATAATTGTATGTTGGATTTGAAGTACTTAAATACTGTGATGCCCTCTTGAATCATGAAGAAATAGGGTCCTCTGGTCACACTTCCTCATTACAACATCTATGCCATGGATTTACACAATGTTGAAGTGTGTTGAATCATTGAAGAATTATAATGTATTTATAGGGAGCAACTTAAACTATATTTATACAAGACAAGTTGTTATTGCCGAGATCTATAATATTATTATAATTTTTATAATTTTTATGACATCAACGTCCCCTTGCCCCCAATGAATTCCCTAAAATTTGGGGGTGGTCTCTACACGTCCCCAATGTGTGTTTCCCTCCTCCCACGCTCCCGCTTCCCGGAAACTTGGGGAACATTGAGTTTAACTAATATTTCTACTTATATTTATATTTATAATAATTATAATTATTTTATTTTATTTTTATTTCTAAAATTTCTATTTTATTTTTATTTAAATATTTTATTATTATTTCTAATTTGTATTCATCTTATAATGGAAATTTAGTTTTTAAATTAATTTTCCATTAATTAGTATTGATTACTAAGACTAATTAACAACCTAGTTCATTTTTTTAATATTATGGAAAATTAAGGCTCCATATCGACGAGAAACTTCAGTTAGGGTTTGAATTTTTTGTTGGTTTTTCTGCAAGGAATGTAGGCATGGAAGATATTTGTGGACACTTATTGGATTATTTGGATTATTCGTGGGACGATTCGAGAATTTTTGCTCAGATGACACGGTCAAATTTCATTTTGAGCACTTTGAAGGGTGTGTTGGCCTGTCCAGCCTGCGGGATGAGCATGGTGAAGGGGTTAGTTGGGGGTTTGATTACCTAGTCAAAAGTTAGGCCCAACTATTAGAGGACAATCTTTTCACACATTTTGGCTCGTTTCTAGAGCTAGTGATGATATTAACATTTGGTGACAAAGGGGCATCTAAGAATGAGTGTAGTAGGATTCTTAGTATATTCACATTTTCTCCCATGAATGAGAGGCAAGAGAGGCGAGTGGGAGACCATATATCAGTTTTGTCTTATAGGAAGGCAACGACGATGAAGGGTACAGGCCCTCTTTTCAGCTGTTTTGCCATGCATGCAAACCAAAAATCTCTCAACAAGTCATGATGGTACCAGATTAGTGGAAAGCATTATTCATTGTTCATGTCTTCCTCATATTAGCTTTAAAGGGCCTATAGTGGTAGATTTATCGAAAGCAAATTGGTATTGGAAGAGTTGGAACCTTCTTTAAATCATCCTAGAGTGCAATGCACAAACTAAAGAAGAAGAAGGTGCTAATGTCTAAGGGGTCAGGCATCAAGTTGGTGGTAGGAAAAGATATCACCATTATGGAGATCCTACAGTATTCAGGTAGGATGCTAATCGGCAAGTTCAATGGCCAAACATTTTCAAAGGATGCAGTGAAGGATTGGGTGAAGGAAGCATGGAATGTAGTGATTGATGAATTTCCAAAGATAATGTGGTTGGAAAGAGGTTAGTTAGGTTTCGACTCCAAGAGAAGGGAGGTAGAAGAGAACATTTTGCACTAGGTTCAGATGATGGAAATATTTGCTTACTTTGAGGTGGTGGCACCCTATGTTCAAACCCAAGAAGGATACATTAGACTCCTTCCAAATTTGGGTTAAACTTTTATGTTTACTCATGGAGTTCTAGTCTCCTAAAGGCTTCAAATCTATAAGAGATGCAAATGGTAAAATTGTGGTGGTGGATGTAGATCTCTTCAACTCGTAATGACAATCAGTGGCTAGAATCTTGATGGAGGTGGACACTCAACAAGAATTATTTAAATCAATTGTATTGGTGCCAAGTGATTTTATTTTTACTCAACACTTGGATTACCTTAATGTTCCATTTAGGTGTTCCTAGTGTCATCTTTACACGAACATGGTCGCACATTGTTAGTCTTCCTTTAGGAAATAGATCTAGAAACATAAGGATCTGTCGATGGGGGATGATAGCTTTCCACACTATTTGGATGAATCTGGTGTTCTACATGAGGTTGGAAAAAGGTGTCATGATAGGAAACCTGGAGGGACAATGCAATTCAATACTTTATTATGCCAACTGACCCACCTATTTTCAAAGAGAAATCACCCTCATTTCAGGAGTTCATGGAAGACATGGAGATGTCAAGCAACCAAATTACGAGGGTTGTCGAGATGTGGTAGAGTTGTGGAGGAAAGGAGAGAGGGTTGTTTGGGTCTTTGAACCTAGAGATCTTAGACTTAGAGGTTTTGTTGGGTAGAGAAAGAGGTGTGCAAGACAATCCATTCTAATCCTACTTAGCAGGAAGTCCATTAAGATTTTTCCATTAAAGAGGATTTGGGATTCGGCTTGGCCAACAACACTCCTCAAAGGATGAATTTGAAGACAACCCTTTCCTTTGAAACTAGTAGCCACATCTCGGAGGGAACACTAGAGGACCATACTTTTTGTGGTCAAGTTCGAAGGGAATTTTGCAAGTTGAAGGATTGGGCATGCAGGACCTTCCATGCATCATTACTGGAAAAGCTGGTCGAAAATCGCGTATGTTTCATGCAATAGAAAAGGCAAAGAGGGAAATTTTGCAAGGTAGACAAATAAGTATTTATGGGGTCCTTAGAGTAGGAAGCACTCATGTAGTTGTTCAATGAATCTATCTTTCATTAATGTGCATGTCTTAGGAGGGATAGCCAAAGTTAGAGCCCCTATACATCTTGTAGAAGTGGAAAATCCTAAAATTTTGTTACTGTAGGAATTGTTGATAGAGGGGTAGAAGCTTTTGCTAGGATGGAAAATATTGTTCCTCATATGTCTTTTTTGGTGTTGGATTTAATTGGAAGGTTAGGTGGATTGGTGATTAGTATTTTGAAGTTTTAACTAGATAATTCTTATGCTTGTTGTTTTGTTAGGGGGATTAAAGTTTATAGTAAGGAATCGAACATAATATTTATTATATTAAATATTTATGGACCTTACAAAAACTGAATGGACTTTTAGACAACCCTTCTGTCTAGAAGGTGCTTCCAAGCGGAAGGGTTTATTGCAAGAGGGGACTTGAACCTAATGTTAGTGGTGGAAGAACTCTAGGGGGAGACAACCCAGGAGGATCTATTAACTCCTCTCTTGAGGGATCTGTTTGAAGAGAAAGGATAGTAGGATATTAAACCAATGTCTATCAACCCTACATGGAAAAACAAGCGTACTGGAAGCCAAGGTATTTCAAAATTCCTGGACCAATTTTCTATGCATGAAAATTTAGATGTGGATCTAGATTTATTTTAGTCTTAGCTAGGCCCTAGTTTGTTATTAGATCATTTTCCTATTTTTATAGATATAGGAAAAGTCTAGGGAAAGTGAGGTACTCCTTTCAATTTTAATTCTAGTTGGATTAAGGATCTAGAGTTTCAATCCCTAGTAAAATTGTCCTAGAGGACTATTGTTGAGGGATAAGGTGATAGTGTTTTTAATCAGATAGAATAATTTTTGTGTATATTAAAGGAGGAGGTAGTAGAGTGAAATATGGAGACGCAAAAGGATAGGGAAGCTAGGTTAATGGGGATTGAGAGGCAATTGGAATCCCTATATTTTGTTTCCCCCGTAATTCCTATGGATTCCTTGAAACAAGAATTGGTTTCTTCTGAAAATAAGAAATTGAAGATCCTGGAATGGAGGATGAAAAGTACATCTATCTGGTTGGAGGTAATGGACTAAAATACTAAATTTTCCCATAATTATGAAACTCATAGAAAAAATTGCAAATCCATTTTGGAGCTGTAGGTAAATTCTACAAATCCAGTTAGAGGTTTCTTGAGCTCGATTGGGTTAGCAATGGATCACTTCAAGATTTTATATTCATACCCAGGATTTCAGGACATGGAGGGTTTACTACAGATGATTGGTAAGTTTCCTTGTATGTTGGATCCAGAGAATAATGAAGAGTTGTTTCGAACGATGATGAAGGAATAATTGTTATTTGGATTGAAATATTTCGTAAGAGATAAGAGTTTGGGGCTTGGTAGATGGACCCCAAATCTCTTCATGGACTTCTTTGATCTGGTAGGGGAGGATCTACTGAAAGTGGTTGAAGAGGTTCGTCTATGAGGTAGTTTTACAGGGTCCTTGAATACCACTTTTCTTACCTCGATCCCAAAGAAGGACCAGTTTTCTTCATTTACGGACTACAGGCCTATCTGTATGTGTAGCGGTGTGTATAAAATAATCTACAAGATTATTGTTTTTCACATAAAACTACACATTTCCAAATTCGTTTCAGAGGGAAATTCAGTTTCCTTAAAGGTAGATTAATTCATGAAGCAATGGGCTTAGCTCAAGAAGGGTTGCACTCCATCAAGATTCAAAATATGAAGGTGAATTCTCATAAATTGGACTTACCAGAAGTGTTCCAAAAGCATATGATAAATCCTCTTGGATCTTTATCAGACTAGTACTTCTTCAAGTGGGATTTAGTTTTGAGATGATGATTGGATAATGGGGTGTGTGACCTCCACAAACTTTGCAGTTTTGAATAATGGTTCGGGATCATATTTCTTCAAGTCCTCGCAAGGTCTAAGGAAATGATTCCCTCTCTCTCATTATTTGTTTCTTTTGGTTATTGAAGGATTAAGTAGACTTTTGAATTTCGATAGATCCAAGAGAAGATTAATAGGAGTCACCTCCAAAGGTAGAGAGAACATCACTCACCTTATGTTTTTGGATGATATTTTTCTATTCTAGACATAATCAATCTTGGAGTGTCAGTTCCTAGTAGAGAATGTGTACATGTTCTGTAGGGATACATGAATGAACATAAATGAGGATAAATATATATTATGTCAAGTCATGAGGCAGAAAGACGATTTTGGAGAATTTTTTTTCCATATGATTATTGTTTTATGGAAGATGGAGTCCTATATTTGGGCTTTATACTAAATCCAAACTATTATGGTAACAAATAGTACCTCTAGTTAATATCTAAAGTGGAAACTAGGATCAACCTCTAGTGCAATAAGTGGCTTTCAAGTAGTGGTGGGTTGGTTTTAATTAAATCAATGTTGGAAGCAATCCCATTGTAGTGGCGTTTGATGATATCTATTTTGATTTCGACGTTAAATTCTATTTGTAAATTATGCTTCAACTTTATGTGGATAAATAGAAATGACTATCTGGGTTTCCACTTAGCTGATTGGAAAATCATAGCGACTCCCAAAATCGTTAGGAGTTGGGGATTGAAAAACATTATCCATTTCAATAAATTGTCGAAAGCTAAGTCTCTCTAGAATTCCCTAACTAAGGAGAGCTTCTGGAAATATCTTCTAGTTTCTAAATATATAGCTTCAATCTCTATTATGGATTGGGTAAGGAGACCTAAGAAAAATAATCATTTGGGTTCAAACCATTGGAAATCTCTCACCAGCGCATTTTCAGTTTTGTCTCCCTTTCTCACCTAGATAGTTGGTAATGGAAAATCAATTCAAATAGGAAAAGACGCTATTATGGGAATCTAGTGTAGTGATCACCTTCCCCAATATTTTTTCAAGCATTTACATGAACTAGAGAGAGTTACTTTGGATAGGGTTGTTAAGGAAGAGGGAACCTCATTATGGTATCAAGGCTGGATGTTTGGGGAAGATTTCATGCTCATATGGGATTGGATGTTAAGGTGGGATAAATTTGTGGAATTCTATCTTAGGCCTATATTTGAGTTTCAGGGGAAGTTGATGCACTCAGGTGAATCTATAATATAGAAGGGGAAATATACACAACCAAGTTAGGATATAGGTCTATTTTTGTGCTAAATGGAAGAGATCCAAAATGGTGGTGGTGAGTGATATGGATAATTAAATCCCTCTCAAATACTGTACTACATTTTTTTATTAATACTAGCAAATAGAGTGCTGACTTGGGACCGGCTGCAAAGGTTTACTATTTAGGGAACTGATTTTTGCTTGATGTTCAAAGCAGGAGAGGAATCAGTGAATCACTTGTTCTTGGAGTGTGGCTATTCCAAGAGGTGTGGAAGGAGGTGGAAAGGATGATAAAATATATAGATCCATGGACTAGGCAATTGGTTGAAGCATGCTTTAAAAGGTATTTTGAACTCCCATAACTTAGAACATATAGACCTCTTCCTTTAATTATTTTATGGGGTATATGTTTAGCAAGGAATGGTGTTTTTTTCAAATACTTATATAGACCTACATTTCAGATAAAATCATAGTCTCTTGCTCTATTTCATTTTTATAGATCAATGGATATCCCATGAGCACCAAGAGTGATTCAACCTTTGATAGTGGATAAGAGTCAAACCTAGTCTTTCTTTGATGGGGCCACTCAAGAAAACAATTAGAAGAGCAGTTTTGGTTTTATCCTATATCTATCTTTGTATCACTACAACCAAGGAAAGAATTGTTTAGGGCCCAACACAAATAATTTGGCAGAGTTCAAAGGCCTCTTGTTTCTTCTTAGATAAATAACAAGGTGTGGACTCTAGATACTATAGGTTTATGGCGATTCGAGGCTGGTGATCAATAATATGTTGGGCATGGATGAGGTAACAAAAACTCAAGTTTGATACACCTAGTGGCCCAGTTGAAGTAGATTAGTGGGAGATTTCCTTTGATGCAATTCAAGCATGTCTTCCAGGAATTAAATATTGGGGAATATGACCTGTCAAAGCAGGTTTTGTTACTACACTCTAGCTATATGAGGTTAGAGGAATTCTAGGGGGATACCTCTTTGCCTTTGATAGATATCTCTTTTGAAATATTTTGTGGACAAAATTAGTCTATGATAATCTATGTCGTAAATGCAACAATGGTTCTTAGTGGTGGCATAGTTTGTTTCTATTTTTTGGAGTATTGGAAGACCTTTCTATTTGGGTCAAACAAAAACGTTTTGCTAAAAATCACTGAAGAATGTATTTTCTAATATTAAATGAAAGGGAATGCTTTTTTTTCATGGATTTTTTTAATGAAAACTTAAAATTTGAAACTTTAATGTTGAAATCTTATAAATTGTAAAAAAAATAATGTCTAACCCCATTATCATTTATAGAGTTTTAGGAAACTCACTCAATCTCTTCATTGGATTCATGATTTCTTAGTAATGAGCCCAAATATTTACCTACATTCTACAACAAATCTCTAAATTGGAGCAAGCTAAATCTAAGAAAAAAGTGATTGAAAAATGAAACCAATTAAATCATGTGATCATAGGTTTGATAAATAATTGTTACATATTCTTATATATTGTATTGAAACTTATAAATGAGATTTAATTTTTTTACATTGAAACCAATTAAATAATATGATTATAGGTTTGATAAATAACTGCTACATGTTATTATATATTATATTTAAACTTATAAATGAATTTTAATTGTGCAAGCCCCAATGACAGGTGGAAGAGGGGTGACAAGACACTACCACAAGTCTCACTCATTATGCTCTAAGATGTGCTTGGACACCTGGCACACTTGATTATACCAAAGGAGACGAGGAAGGAGTCCCTTACAACAATAGCGTGCCATCAACTATATGGAAGTATGATTGTGAGACAAATTGTAGAGAAGGAAACAACCAGGCAAAATAATTTGTGGTTAATGTAAATTTGTTTTGGAATTATGGAGATTCCATCCATGCATGCAATAATCATGGTGTTGTATGCTAAAGGACTTGGGATCGGTATTATAAGTGAAATGAGAAGATTTTGTGACTTTTTCATAACCAAAAACTTTGTTGTTTCCTTTCTTGACAACGGTAAGAATCCTTCTTCTTATTCTCTATTTTCATGATTTTGTTAATCCTTAGAAATTTAGTTGTTGTAATATGTGGTTTACTACAAGGAATTCTACAACTCTTGTTAGGAGAGATACCCCAAACTAGGGCTTTCAACACTGTTCCCCCCTTGGTAACTCTTGGCACAAAAAACATAGCACAAACCGACGTTTCAGAAACTTGACAATGGTCAAAGGGAAATATTGAGTGGGTGAAGGAACTTGAGCACAGCACATAAGCCAAGAGTCATACACGACATTGAGGTTGTTAGAGAAATATTCAACAGAGTGGTATTATCCTTGTTAATGCAAACTAATGATGAAATGGAGACTCAGATGGAGCATGTATGGGATGTAATTGGGATGGAATAAATTCAAACTAATCTGGGTAGATAGCAAAGGATGTAGGAATTTCTCGAACAAGGGATAAAAAATTCATGAAAACAATCACCCTCGATTAGCAGATGAATATCGTATTTCGTAAATCCATTATGGATCATGCAACTAACAAGTAGTATATTCTTATTCATATCAGGCATACCAAGACACAACTTAATAGGTTCAAGTCCACTCTCAAACTAATTACCATATCCCAAGTCGATCTAGGAGTCAAGATCAATTTTCTTACTAAAGCCACCACATGAAAGGTTTCCAAGGAGTGGGATGTTGTGGGACAAGCCAACACTGCATCGGCACAACAATTCCCACTCTCATTATCTTAGATGATGATTAATTCCAATCTTATGTTGTGTGCTTGCATTTTGTTTCGATTACTAGAACTTCTCTATATAATTCAAGAATATTCCAACTCGTTCAAGTAAAATGCTAGCTAATAGGTTTTTTAAGCTTATATATCTAGACAACTGTAATTTTTGGAGCTTTTCAAGCATAGAAATAAAATTCTAAAGAAAACCAATATATTTCTTAACTTTTTAAAGGTCTGATAAACCAAAGTTGGTCTCACATCATTGTCATCATAAACAAACTTAACAATATGTTTTAACTGTACAATTAGTAAGTATTTTAATTTTAAAATTGAAGGGATTCTAAAAAGAGAAAAACTTGTTTATTTCCATGCAGTTACATATTTGGTTACTAAAATTTCAAAATGGAACTCAGAAAAATATTGGTTGAAAAATCATGGTTTGATGAGCACTATGTTTATTACCCATGAAATCACCAATTTGGACTATTTCAATTTGAGAATGCAAGTTAGAAAAATGTTTGTTGAACAACCATCGGTTGATTGTCCTTAATGTTGTCATGTTAACATTTATGGCCATAGTGGAACATGTTCCAAAATATCCAATGATCTCAATTCCCTTCTATCATCTTCTCCATTCTCATGTCTATAATTTCATTGCTATAAAGAAAAGTATCCCCACCTCTTGCTCATGCAAGTTTTGAAATTTTAACTTTTGAAAGATCAATCTCTTGTAAGTTTTGTATTGATATTTCATAATATAATGACTGAAGCATGAGACTCCATCTTCTACACCTATCATAGTTATTTTTATAAAAATAAAAAAAAATTAATCTTTTGAAAAGATAAATTTCCAAAAGACAAGGAATTGAACATGAATTCAAACAATTGGCCATGGCCCAAACCATTGATAGACGCCAAAACGTTTTTGAGAAAGATGTTTTGTTTATTTTTTACGTCCACAACATTAAAAATTCTTAAACATATTTCAATTACTTAAATTTTCTAAATAATCCAAAAATAAGAGCTCATTTCAAAAATTACTTTAAAAAGGTATATGAAATCAAAAGTTTAAATTGTTTTAGAAAAAAATATTATGTACATGTAAAGCAGTACAAATGAACCAAATTATGTTTTTATTTTACGTTGGTATCCTAAATTCTTCCAACAAAAAAAAATACATTGATATTTGGGAGATGGAAATGAAATATACATTGGAATTTACTTGGAGGAATCAAGATTTTTCTCCAACCTTGCTTGTTTGAAAAGCCACACAAAAAAACAAACAAACGCCCAATTTACTTGGAGGACTCAAGATTCTTCTCCAGCCTTGTTTGAAAAGCCAAAAAAATAAATAAACGCAAAAAACAAAAAATGAAAAGATACCATGTGTGACATAATACAATCTATGTAAATATATTGACTTCCAAACTATTGTGTTCATACCATAGTTTTCGCTTTAAAATCCTATCATTATCTAAATTAATACAATGATTTTTCTAAATATTAAGTGAGAGATCCTCCTATATACTCGAGCTCCTACATGGCTAGGGATGCATTAGATAGTAAGTTTGCATGGTCTTGAATTCATGATATACATGAAAAAAGAAATGGAATCAAAATTATATATTACCTCATGGTCATGGATAGGGATTCATTATCCCATATTAGCATTAGCATGCATCCTATTAGCAACTGTGTTATTAGCAACTGAACAAACTGTGTTATTAGCAACTGAATTGAGACCCAAATTAGAATTTTGCATGGTCTTGAATTCATGATATACATGAAAAAAGAAATGGAATCAAAACTATATATTACTTAACTTAATTCATGATAGCATATGGGCCTAAGTTTTAAAAGTTTTGAATGGTGCAAAGGTGTTTTTCACAGTCAATCAACATTTTTGAGTTATTAAAGACCTAGAAACGGTTTCATGTCTTTCTCCTCTCCCTGTTTAAGCAAAACCCAAATTGCTATAAATTTTTCACTATTGTTGGATCCTTTCCCAATAACATAATTAAAAAAAAACTATTACTTTTTAAGAAAATCATAACCCCTCCACCACATAAAGTTAGATTGCCTTGGGTAGCACCATCAAAGAATCTCACAAGCTTTCATGATCTATACTTGGCATTAGTAGGGCTCTAATAATTTATGTATAGGGAGTTCTTATTGTTAGCCATTTCAAATCTAATCATATGTGGAACCAATGCATGAGAGAATATCATATCTTGAAAAGTCATGTGATTCCCAATCTACCAAATCCCACAAATTAAGAGATAATGAAGAGCCTCGTAGTTGGAGGCTACTTTATTTGTTATCCAATCAAGAAGACCATCGACCAAAGTAGGATTGTTCCATTTCCTTAATCCCACAAAAGTGTAAGCTACTTCCATCCACACGATCGTGGACAAAGAACAATTCAAGAATAGAAGGAATCAATATTTAAGTGCCAAATGAAAGGCAACGTTAAAATTAAAATGTCTTGTAAATTTTTTTTGATATGCAAGGTAGGAAGCCAAATTTCAACCTTGGATGGGAGAATATCTATCTATCTATCATTCTAACATTTTTTTTCTCTTTGATTTTGTTGAAAATAATACAATGGAGAGGGCCAAAACATCTTTAAATGTTTGGATATTCAAAGTTAGTAGTGGATTAGACCAATCAACATTGCAACATTGAAAATCTAAGCTTCTTACCTGTTGATGTAAGAGATTGATTTCTCTCACATCAAATTTTCAACTTCTTAGTCGGCAAAACCAAGAAAGAATAAGAATGGAACCTTGATTTATATCCTATCAAACACATTCAATCACCACCGTCATTGTGTTTGGTGTGAGGATATGAATTAAAAGAAGGTAGGAAAATGAAACAATACTAAAATCATAAACACTTTAAACCAACATACTAAAATAATGATAACATAATTACAACACACAATGAGACAATACACCACATCTTCACATTAAACATAGTCCCTTTATATCTCTTAAGTATTTCACCTACTAATGAGTGGTTGCCAATAATTGTGGATGTATGAAAGAAGACTAGACATGCTGACCCTCAACATCTTTATCAAATGCTACTCTTTTCAATGGCACAAACGTAGGTCGAGGAAATCTTGACAGTATTAAGATGTCCAAATTATTCAGGCCATGTCACAGAAGCATATATTCAACCTTAGCTTTTAGAACAATTTATATATCAAGGATTAAACAAGTTTTAGTGTGCATGTCCTTTAGTATATATTTCTCCACTCTAGCACTAACATCTCATTTATTTGGAACTAAGTTAGTTTTAGGGTGCAAGTCCTTGGGTTGATGTGACGGGATCTTTCCTTACTATATTGAAAACATTATCAAGTGTTGAATGACCAACTTTGTGGTTGTTATTAGAGATAAAATTTGACAATCAAATGGTCATCAAAATATGGACAATGTTGAAAATTAAATGCCATACACTCAAGGTCCTTTTTTTCAATGTCAAATCATATGCATTTTTTTAAAGTCAAATGTCAAATGATATATTACATGACATAGATTAAATATATGTCTTGTTGGTGACCTAGAGGTAATTAGCAATATGGTACCAGTTTTATTTCTATAAAAAACAAATTTAGAAAATGATAATGAGTGACCAGATGCCTTATATTAATGTTTTGTTAGTATATGTCTAGCAAAAACACATCTACTAATATGGATTAGGTATAGTACATTGCAAATTGCCACATATATGTTAAGGGTCTAGGCATACATAGATTCAACCCTTCCTAGGGAATATCAATTACTTTCACTACACTTCCATCCTCCTCTAATACCCATTCTCAAATATCCAACTTAGAGCGATGGAGGTTGAATCCATCTATAGAGAATCAAATCTCTCTTAATTGTCTAACAAATAAGGATTTTCTACAAGCTTCATGGATGTAGTGAATTTGAAGTATATGTTTAGTGGTTGAATCTTTGCCATAATGTTTTTGTATGGTCTATCAATTGTTACAGCTTTTTGGTACCTAGCAGAAACAAGAAACAAGGTTGCATTCTCACCTTCATCCATACCACTTACTTCCCATGCTTCGATGATGGTAGAATAGTGATTCTAGATGGATTATAGTTCTAACTTTTGCTCGTGATTAAAAACAACACCAATGCAATTTCGCTACGATTCAACATTTGTTAGCATCAATGAAGGATATCAATGATCATAGGAAATACAGGTAAGAAGATCAAGATGAGGTATTGAGTTTTAAGATACTCACTAGTAGAGGACTACAGAAAACTAGAAAGGAAAAGAATATTCAACTACCTGTTGAGGCCTGGAAAATCGCAGGCAACAACAGTAAGGGATTCTCCCTAGTCAACATTCCCAACTAGCCCGTGACTGTTTGGTGTAGGGAATCCGTCCGGTTTGCGGTTCGGCTACCGTAGGTCAAGTAACAAAAATAAAATGTTTTACCGGTTGCGGCCCGATCCACCGTATATATTTTTGTATTTTTTGACTTAAAGTATGATATGCAAGTTCCTATTTAACATGCAGAGTGATAAAGAATACAAGGAGTATTCACAATGTCATGCGCAAGTTCTTACCTCTCGTCTTAAACTCTCAAGCATCTAAATCACACACACAGCAAGAAAATAAATCTAACTACCTACCTATCCCCAGGGAGCAAGATTGTAACTTATTAATGAGTAATGTATCTTGTGCATGCATTATAAAGAGAAATTACAGATAGTTGATACTTCTTCCAAAAACACATGAACAATTAAAGATATTTAAACAATCAGATAACCAATTGCTTATGAACAACATTCATTACTCATGGTGGTAATTTTCATAAAATAAACCAGAAATCATTCAAACAAGAACATAGGTCCTAAGAGTTAGAACGATCTCACAGTTAGTGGACAAAAGCTGAAAACGAAATAGTTCCTCTTCAACAAATCCATAGAATAACATTTGAACATCCCACCAAACTTTCTCCAACAGGAAAACTGTAATTCTTTATTGCAAAAGGAAATAGTTCTTCTTACAATATGTCTTCACTAATCTAACTCGGAAAAAGTCCCCTTTCTCCTTTAAATCTTCTCTATTTATACAAAAAACAGCAGACCCTTTGGGCTGCACCAGTCGCGTAACCTTTGGACTCCTCAAAAACCGTTTGATCTCACCATTTTGTTTTTTTTTCGTGAGTAATCATGATTCACATAATGCGTTACATTTTGGGTCTCAACTTAGGAGCACTTAATAAAACAGGATCTGCTCGGTAATCGACGGACCCTCTCCAAGCCTGGGTTGTTACTTCCACTGATTCTGCCTTGTCTTTTGTTTGTCCTTCTTTAGATCCCGTTGATTTAAGAGTAAACTCTGCTTATCGCTTCTTAGCTAACTCCCTCAGCTTTATCCTTTAGCTACACCCTCTCGCAACAGTAATCTGAAGAATCTTCTGAGTCCATCTGTAGTTAAACAACATTCATCATTAATCAGGACTGCATCTTTTCAAAATTAAACTACACTAACAACCAAACTAGTCATCAAATGAGACCCTGTACTGCGCTCTCGTCCTAAGAAAATAATGCTGCCCACACAGGGGCTAAAAATCACAAGACGACAGCAAAAACCTCATCGGTGGCTTGAGCCATTTAAACATCGGCCGGATAGTCTTACCTGCAGCCACAGCGGCGGGTTTCAAACAGCCAACGAGTTCCATGGGACTGTTGAGTCTATCGGAGTCGGAGAAGCCAAATGCCCATGCATTGGTGAAAAAGTTCCTTGTCGGCGAACGAAAAGTCATCAACATCGGGAGGTTAGTGCGTTACGCAGCCGCAATGGCAGAAGATGAAAAGGCTATGGGTTGCGTGGCCTAAAGACAAGAGCGCCAAAACCTAGACAAAGCATCGGCGAGCGGAGTAGTTATAAGGAATACACTTAGTCCACTCAAGAGCTGCAATGGCGGAAAGCAAACAAACTATAGCCCTCGATCAAAACCACAAACTTTCCAGTAAGGCGTAGAAATCATCATGAAACATTAAGTGTTCGAAAAACCTAAGGTCGTGCAACGGCTTCACAAAATCAAATAACCCCGACCCAAAATTCGACCAAGTTCCGATAATGCGAAAAAGTCAAAGCAATACAACACAACATCGGAGAAATCAAAGACTATCCTGTGGAGCGTTCATCGTTCAGCTTCCGCAACGGAGACTCCCTAAGGAAACATGGCTCTGGTACATTGTTTAAATGGCATCTGAAACAGTGGCTAGCATGAGAAATAAGCTTCCAAGAACAAAACAAGAAATCGCAGCTGAAAGGGCAAAAACCAAACTCTAAATTCCGCAACCCACAGTAGTTTCAAACATAAGCAATTTTCCAAAAAGCATGAAGAGAGTTAACCTCAAAATAGTCCAAGATTATAGCGAACAAAAAACAGAGTTTTTGGATCCAAACGATTCTAGGCAATACTAAAAATTATCAAGGGGGTCCAAAATTTTGAAAAATTGGGGAAACAGTTGCAGCTGCAACACTACCAAATACCATTTATTGTGTTTTTAATAAGTCAACAACCCAAAGGAACCTTGACTCCCAATGATGCAATTTTAAGAATGTAAAGGTTTTTATCTATAAGAGGTTATCTAAACTTGGAGCAATAGTTAGAGTTAGAAAGATAAATGGAAGGTAGAAAAGAATAATTCTAGATATAGTTTTATGTTATGACTATATTAATGACTGTTAAATCTTATCATGATGATATTGATTATGCTAAATATGAATGAAATGAACCCCCAATTTCAAAATTTATTCATGGTGTGGATAATTTTCTTTAATATAAATGTGTTCTTTATAGTGATGTTCTCCTATATTATCATTTTGTGTATTTATTATCACAAATGGTTGTGTTTATGATATATTCTATTGAATAATGCAATATTAGTCCAATGGTAAATATATTCATTAGACAATGTGCTCTTTAAGTACAAGGATAAAGGTGATTGTGTTTGTCCATTATTATCGTTCTCCCATAAATATATGTTTCAACAATGCAGATTGAGGAATGCCTTCCTAGTTTCCAAGGATTGATATGTTGGTGTTAAACTATAGTCCTTTTATTGGACAACCACATATACTATAGTCTACTAATTCAAGATAACTTAAATGGATGTGTTCTTAGGACACCACCATCAAATTTAAGAAATCATAGTACAATGACAAGTGACCTAGTGACCTATAAAGGGAGATTCTTAGGATTTCTTTAATGAATAATTTGATATTTTTGTTAGATATAATTCTCTTTTAATTGGGTGGATTCCCAACAATTCAAGGATCAAAAGTTGTCTAGTTATCTATACGAGATACTTTGGTCACAAGTGTGTTTCAATCACTGCGACGGATTTGTTAAGTTTCCTACCTTGATCTCCCTACCTAATGGTACTTGGGAATTACACAAGTAATGTATGAGGCCACGTACATTGAATAAGGTGTATTAAATAGTTAATGGGAAAATAGGGTTATCTTTATTAAATAATTCCTACTTGTGGTTGGTGCTCATTAAAGATGAGATTATAAGTAGTTAGGTTTTCTCCAATCATTAACTATTTATAGATATAGAAGTCTATGCAATGTTTTGTGGAGTATTTTTATTGTATTTGAGTTATACCCAAAGGATTTTTCCCCCTCAAAGAGTCTTGTGAACATTACTCTTTCTTTTGGAAGTATCATTACAATATTTGTATTCTACATGTTTAGTCTCATTGTCTCTTGTACTTTATTTTATGCACTTATATTCTCTTAATATTGTTCATGTTTTGTTGGTTATATGGGTTAAGTACACTACATGTGTAATTATAACACCTTCTTAATCCAACACATACTTGAATTTTAGAAAAAAATAATAGGCTAGAGATGTGTTCTTGCATCTTTAAATATGAATATTTGTAATTCAACAAGTAAAGCTATGGTTGGAGAGGAATAAATTTAGAGAATACAAATGAAGTCGCCTTTTTGGAGACCCTTGTACACATATATTCAAACTTGGTACCACATCACACATACTATGCTTACATATTTGATCTTCCATGATCAATTGGTTATATCAAAAACCCCCTAGACAAACCTAAAACTAGCCTCACATAAGCCTTCTAAATGTCATGTTTCTATAGTAAATCAAGGATAACACTCAAGAATATCACTCCCATCTACTAGGGAATCAAGTAGTAAAACTAAAGGATTGGTCCACTGCTTATTTGGTGTTGTGAAATATTCAACTAAGTATACTATTGTTGTAAATCCTTAGGTATATAAGAGAGATATAACACTTAACACTTCTGTTTTTTATAGGACCCTACAAACCGCAACTTCTACAAAATGGGCAATTGGAAAAACAACTTTGTTGGAATATTAAAAATTTCCAAATTTCATGTAATATTCAAACAAGATGAATACTCCTAATAGCGTTAAAAAAAGGAGTTTGTGACCAACTCATACTATTTCGGCATTTTTTTCTTCATTATTCCTATTTCGATGTTGTTTTCTAGCACATTTTCATCTTCTTCAATATTCTTAGTGAAATTGTTATTTGTGTTCTCAGAAGGGGGTTGTGGTCATGCAAGCAAAGCTTAAAGTACAAAGAGTACATCATTAGTGTCCATCTCCTCAGAAGGAGGTGTTTCTTGATTTAGAGGTTGGTTATAAGGCCACTTATACTGGGGATATCTAAAATAGCCTCCTATGTTGGTTGGACCCTCATTTTCATTTTTATTAAGGTCTATTACTTCATTTGACAATTTCTATAAAACATTTTGAAGGTTTTCAAGATCAAATGCACTTTGTTCTTTCTTTGGAGGATTAGTTTTGGTTAAGGGTTCAAATTTCCTCCATGAAGTAGTAGGTTGGTTGGTATTAACATTGGGGCTATATTTCAAGCTTAACATGTATTTTTCTACCAAGATGGCCTCATTCAAGGCTTGTTTCAGAGTTATTTTATGTGATCTTTTCAACCACATGGCTAAAGGAGTTGGAAGGGATTTTACATAATGTTCCACAAGGAGATTCTCGACTGGCATAGATTCAGCAAGGATTTTGTTTTTAAGCATTAAAAAACTCTTATTTAAGTCTTTGATTCATTCTTTATTATGCATCTTCATAGTAGACAACTCCATTACTAGTTCCTCTAGTGTTTTATCATCACTGTATTTTTCTAAAAACGTTTTTTCAAATTGATTCCATGATTATATAGTTTGGGCCTATAGAGAAAAATACCAAGTTAGAGATTTACTCTTAAATGTATAAGGAAACAACCCGAATAGCATGTCTTCATGTATTACATTGCATAAGCGAATTTCCAACATAAACTTCTTAATGTGATCATCAGCTGATTGTTTTTCATCAGGGTCAAATTTTGGTAAAAAAAATTCAGGAGTTCTTGGGAGTGGATATTGAACACGAGGAAATTCCATGGCATCGTGATCAAGCCATGGCATGTTTTTATTATTGATCATTTAGCAGTGATATTATTCTTCCTCGGAATCTTCCGATGAGGTTTTAGAAGAACTACTATCAGAATTACTCCCATGGGGAGTATTGGGTGGGGAATTGGTTGGTGATGGTGGTTGGGCTAGATCTCCTGTTTCTGGAGTAAACTCTTGATTAAGTGAAGATGGAAAATTTCTAAATAAAGAAAATATACGAATTGCAGCAAAGTAGAAATGTCTCATTAAAATTTCATGCAAAGATCGAATTGGGGCATCCAATTGAGAAAGATCATGTGGTTCAAAAGTGGTTGTAAAGATTGTAGTTTATTATCTAGTACTTTGAGAAGAATCCCTAAGACAAAAGATGAGTCTTTCATGAATTGCTTGGGTTCTGGTAATTATTTCCTCGAATCTCGCTAAAGTGTTCTAAGAATTCTCAAATAGGGAGTGCAGCGGTGAATATTAATGTAGGGGTGTGAGAAAAGAAGAAATACCTATGGGATTTGTGGATAGGGAGAGTGGGATTGAAATGGATTTGGGTTGTGAAGATGTGGTAGCAATAGATGTGACTGGTGGGTTTGAACGACTGCGAGTATCAATCGGGGAACGAGGAGGATAATTTATTTTATGCCTTGAATCCATTAAACTGTTATGGACCTCCTTCTAGCACCATTCATTGACATCAAAATCAGTGTTTGATCGATAACTCTAGGAAAGTGATCCGATTCGATAACTTCAGAAAATCCCCATAGGAATTCTCTTATTTCAAAGTCATTTGGTATGAACACTTCCAACATATTAAATCATCTGTTGGATTTATAGGTTTTCTCTTTAGAAAGGAGACTTATGGTTTTTGTTAAAGTTTGTTTGAAAGCAACAAGAAAAGGTTTTCTAAAGGGAAATAAATTATATTTGGGGTTAATAGATCCTATCAAGGAAACCTACTAGGATATTGGTTAAAAGGGTAGAACTTTATTATAGTATTTATTGTAATACTGTTAATAATCAATTGAAGATAAATCATATTTTTTAGTAACAAAATTATTTGGTACTCATAGTTAAATCGAGACAACTTTTCAACCATGTGTAGAATTATGAAATGAGATAGAATGCCATAGATAATTAATTTTAGAATTCAAAAATACTGCTAAATTAGAATTAGTGTCTCATTGTGCTGAAAAATCACAATGGAAAAAATACCATGAATGAAACATCTGAACAAGTTCATCACACTCAGCAAGATCAGTTCATAAAAATATAAAATGATTAATATGCCTTTGAATTCATTAACATCTGAGATCAATTAGAACGAAATTTAGTAGAGAACACCAAGCAAATAAAGAAAACTTTATTTGTAGGTTGTTGAAACAACACATGCAATAATTATTCCATCTTTGATTAATAAGTCTTCAAAAAATTACATACTTGATTCCTTACAGGACATATGCTTCACACAATTTCTGGTGCAAGAAATTACACCAAAAATTCCATAGTGTATCCTCCTTTTCTTTACCAAAAAGATCAAATAAATAAAATGACAGATATACAAAATAAGGAGAATTTTTAGGAACATCTGAGACTTCACTACTACATACCCTACCTTGAATTAGTAACAAAATATTTCCATCTAGAATATCTATCCCACATTTCATTTAGATCTATGTAATTGACATGCTCTAGGTGTAGTTGCACTATTTCCTTGAACCAAATTTTTTACCAATTGTCTAAAAACCATTGCAAGGTGGCTCCAAGTTGAGTTGGAGTCATAATGAACAATATAAATGAAGAGATGTCCACTTGAACAATATTCTGAATCATATCGGTTGATTGATCTCATTTTTCTTCCACTTCAACGATCTTCAACTTAGTTGGGCTCGATTTTGTTAATTCATCAAAGGTGGTCATACCTAAAGTTTCCATGTATTCATCTGTAAGAATCCACTTCCTAACACAAATTTTTTGGCCCTTTTCGATCATGTGACCAATATCATCACAAGCCAATTCCCAATATTTAATTGATAGTCATACTCTCGTTGGATTTATTGAATCTAGTCAAGGGAGATCTAGGGGTCATTCTTTAGGTGTTTCTTCCATTCACATAATTGTTCATAGGTTGAATATGCATTCTTCCTTTTTTCTATATGGTCTTCCAAGAGATATGACAAATGTTTAAAGGTGTTATAATAATTATGTATGCCATTCAACCCATGAAAGAATAAGACCCGATTTTTTCTCGAATTGTCATTGCACATGATAGCTTCACTTTTTAAATCCTATGCAATAAACTTGAATGATGAAGAATAAGTGTTGCAATCCTTATATTGCTCAATTTTTATTTTGAGATCAATAAGCTCATAAGCCTATTGAACCACCTTCGCTTCTACAAGGTCTTTATGTTGCGATAGCCAATGGATTTGATCTTGCAAGCTTTGTAATTCTAAATGATGTTGAGCTTTGACCTAATCCCTTTTTAACTAGATTTTCTTGTAGATAATTATTTTTAAGTCAACAATTTCACATTGTTTTATTTTTCTTCCTCTAATTCTTTATTCAAAGTAGATGAATCATAATTTACCCCCTGCAAAGGCTCCCATGGTTGTAGTCACCTCTATAGCTTCGTTATGGGGATCATTAGAGGATGGTTTCCAAATGATGTTGGCTATCTGGGTAGACACGGGTTTACTGTAATGTACCAACAACACCCCTAGCTCACTGGCCCTTTCGGCGACAGACTACAGAGCGGCCTGAAGTCTCATCCGAAGTGATTCTAATGGGTTGGCCAAAGACTCAAGTGTCTTCGACCAGGTTCTGTAGCATCCTGGGGTCTCGCAACTCTTCTTAGCCAGCGAGGTCTCTCTCCGTGACGCGCAGTTCTCTTACTCGCGGGTTCCAACCGGGAAGGGACTCCTATTGTATTGCAACCTCCAGGGCGATGCACAAACTCTCCCTTCCTCCTAACCCGCGATCTGTGGGCTCACATCGCAGCTCCTCTGACGGTGCGATGTCACCTACTGTCAATTCGATATCTTCTATAGTACGGCCCAATGCGACCCTCAAGGTCCAAAGCTGCCTTACGCGGTGGAATAACTTGGCTAACTCTCAACAAGATATTACACTCTCTGACTTGAACTTCCACGGTTCAACACACTCAACATCAACTATACCTAACTTGCTGAATAAGTATATCGGAGACACTTAACAGAGTGACTTATTACTGCGTGAAACAAGCACTGATAAACTCATATGCAGACACTTGATACATGTAAATTCACCCTCAACCTTCTAATGCTGTAACTAAATAAGAACATACAACCATTTACTAACTGACATGTAACGTTCATATAACAGATAACAGATATCAACTGATTAAAGCGCAATCACATGAAATAATCACATAACACACTGATTTTACGTGCTTCACTTCTAGGGTAGAAGCTATGTCCACAGAACTGTGTTTATATATTATAACTAGGGAAGTAAACACAGTTCAGCTGCACCGCATATGCAGCTCGAGATCTTCTGGGTAACTCCGCACATAACCTGGAGCCCTTCTCTCTTAGATCTCGTCTCTATCTCTATATTTCCTTCTTACAATATACTCTTCCCTTCTCTCTCTCTCTCTGTCAATCCCTGCGGATTGTTACATACATACTCAATGAGCCAGCAACTGGTTACAGTCAGATAACTACCGACTAAATAACAGAACCAGAGCTTGAATCTTCTACAATACAAAATGACTATGAGCTAACAGACTACTTGATTCTCAGACTAGCTAACTGTCTTGAACAGCTACAGATAGTCCTCCTAGCTAAATATCTAAACAGCTAACCTTTTACAATACAAAATACATCCCTTTATAGGCGTCCCGAGGGTCTCGCCATTTACAACACTATGGGCCTGTCCCAACAGTAACCCAAAAACCCTAACTGGTGACAGTTGGCGCATCTGTACTTGGAGTAGCCGCTATCTGTCACACCACTGCTCTCTGCAGTATTCCATTCTTCCCAGCGCTAACCATGGGTACTGGGCACCGCTTCCCATTCTGTCCTTCGTCTTCAATACCTCGGCCTCGTTGCTCCTTTTCCTTTATGAGGGTAGCTGAGCCCTTCTGTCTTCGCTGCTGCCTTCAATGCAGTGGGTGAGCTCTCTCTTCTTGGCCGCTTAGGTACTGTTTCCTCTTGACTTTATTGTTCTAAAAGTCACGGTTTTCGGCTCTGATATGCAGCTAGAAACATGCTATGGCGTCATGGCTTTACCTTATCTCTTATATCTCCGCCAAAACTATCTATCCGTCAAAATGGTAGCTTTTCCTATAGCTGCGGGACCCTACTCCAACAGTCCCCTAACACTTACTTGTGGCTCGTCCCCGAGCCACTACCAGCAGGCTTCTCCTACTATAGCTTCTCCTTGGCTTCCTGCGAAGTCTCTTTAAATCTGTCCCAAAGTCCTGCGACTTCATTCTGCATAGCTTCGACACACTCTTGTGCCGATTCAAGCATAGCTTGACTAATACTGGAGTCTTCTGTTTTATCAATTTCATTTCTACTTGTTTTTGTTTTCTATCATCTTTGACATCGGCTTCTGTAAACTTAGTTCATAGGTCTCTCGTATTTTTCCTTCCCTCATTGTCATGCTCTCGCTCTCGTCGCTTGTGAGACCTTTTAAGGATCTTCAGGTTTTGAGAAGTCATCCACAGATATCCTTTCCTCTTTATCTGGGTTAGAACTTTTATCACAAAGGAAATAGAAATATGTATCCTCCTACCTTCTCAAACATTTCATTCAGTCTGGATCCATCCCTACAAAAACTATACAGGCCCTGAATCCCATTCCGAGAACAAGCGTTTGTTTGCATGCTGAATTTTTGCTTCGTTCCTTTCCCTTTTTCTTTTGTTTTTATGTTTCTCGGATGCTTGTTTCTTGGTCCTTAATTCTTTCCGTGAGATCTTCTGGGTAACTCCGCACACAGCCTGGAGCCCTTCTCTCTTAGATCTCGTCTCTATCTCTATATTGCCTTCTTACAATATACTCTTCCCTTCTCTCTCTCTCTCTGTCAATCCCTGCGGATTGTTACATACATACTCAATGAGCCAGCAACTGGTTACAGTCAGATAACTACCGACTAAATAACAGAACCAGAGCTCGACTCTTCTACAATACAAAATGACTATGAGCTAACAGACTAGCTAACTATCTTGAACAGCTACAGATAGTCCGCCTAGCTAAATATCTGAACAACTAACCTTTTACAATACAAAATACATCCCTTTATAGGCGGCCCGAGGGTCTCGCCATTTACAACACTGTGGGCCTGTCCCAACAGTAACCCAAAAACCCTAACTTGTGACAGTCGGTGCATCTGTACTTGGAGTAGCCGCTATTCATCACACCACTGCTCTCTGCAGTCTTCCATGCTTCAGGCGCTGACCATGGGTACTGGGCTCACTTTCTTCCTACCTGTAGATTTCCTCGCGTTAGGCTTCTGCTCTACTTTCTTATCTTCAGTGATATGCTTGTCTTTCTGCTTCTCGGCAGCAAAGACTTTGATGACATCTTCTACATTCTGCACTTGACTCCTTTTCCTTGGCATCTATATTGTCTGTGATGAACCTGGTTTCACACTCTTAGGTGACGTTTCCATAACAGCTGCAAGGCCACCATGCTCGAACCTTTCCAAAATGTCTTCTAGAGGTTCCTCCTCGGACAAAACCCACTCGGTGTTATACTCTGGGCAGGCAATGGCTGCAAAATAGGGAAATCACAGCACTCTGTAACGAACTTAGCTCTGCACAGGGAACACTAAACATCTTACTCTATAGCTCTCGGATCTTTGCAAAAGTAACTGTCCTGAATGAATGATCTCTGCTTTTATGCTGAAGGTGATAATCCCGGACGCAACGGTCATCTAGGTTGAACCCGTCAGTCATATTAATTGCATGGACGAGACAACACCCATCATCCCAATCCTTAATAAATGTTGAAATCCGATCAAATTTCCCTCGAAACCTGTGTGCAGGCGCCGGTCTCGTCGAAGATTTACTAAATCTGGAAAATTTATTATGCTGTTGCCAAATCTACGGTAAGGTATACCGGTCATTTCTTCATTTACTTCCTGTCAGAAGGCGACTAGACTGGCCTCTGTCTTTTCTCGAAAGTGTTTACGTGGCACGGGGAACCATCGCCTTACCGCGATGTCTCACCGCATCACCTGTACAAAACAATCTTAAGCGTTTTTTTTTCGCAAGCCGCTTATGACTTGTGCAAAATGAACCGTCCTTATGCGATTCCTTATACTTAGAATACCTGCCGGTGTAGACTAATTCCTAGTGCGATGCCTCCTTTCAACTACACTGGACATCTGCACTCTTAGAGCGGTTCTGAGTTAGGGATGAGAGGTGGAGTGGCTGTCACTATAGAGCTTAAGCCTACTGCCATTAATCAACATGGGAAGAAGCTCCCCATTCAGTTTGCTAAGCTGAATGACACCTCCTTCTGTAACTTGCTGTATCTAATATGGCCCCAACCAATGCGTCTTGAACTTCCCTGGAAATTTAATAAACTTACTGTCATAGAGGAGTACTAGGTCTCCGATCTGAAAAGTCTTACTCTTAATGTGTCTGTCATGCCAATATTTCTCTCATGATTTCTGCACTTTCTGATGGACTCCGGCGATGAACCTGTCTTCCTCTAAGGCAAGCAGCTGCGTTAGCCTTTCATTCACCGTGTCTGTATCAGCCATCCCGGTGATCTGAGCAATTCTTAAACTGGGAATAATATACTCCATAGGCATAACATCCTCCTGTCCATACACCAAACTGAAAGGTGTATGTCCTGTAAGTTTCTTGCATGTAGTCTTATATGCCCACAATACAGCGTTAACTCTGAGGTCCCAATCATTCCTTTGGCTGTTGCAGATCTTAGTAAGAGCGTTTTCTAGAATCTTGTTAAAGGCCTCCACCATACCATTAGCTTGTGGGTGGTAGGGAGTGCTCTTATAGTGCTGTATCTGGAATTCTTCTGTCAAGGCCTCAATGGTGTGGTTCAAGAAATGTGTGCCTTGATCACTCATCAAAATTACTGGGCATCCAAATCTACTGATGATGTTTTCAAAAAGGAACTGTGCAGCTGTAGCAGCATCACAATTTCTTACTGCTTTGGACTCTGCCCACCTGGTGAGGTACTCTGTTCTAGTGATGATATATCTCGCACCAGTTCGTTTTCCTGGTGGGTTGATAGGACCCACAAAGTCTATAGCTCACTTGTCAAATGCCCGCAGCGTAATCTATGGTCGCAACGGCATTTCATCTCGTCGCGAAGGTTTTCCTACCCTCTGGCAGATATCGCAGCATTTGCAAAATTCCTTAGTGTCTTTGTGTAACGTAGGCCACCATAATCCTGTGGTCAGGATTTTTTGCGCAGTCGACTTTCCTGCGAAATGACCTCCTGCGGTACCTGAATGTGCCTCTCTGATGATAGCCTCTTTTTCATGCGGTATAACACATCTGCGCAGGACTTCATCTGGACCTAACTTGTATAGTTGTCCTGCGATCAAGGTGAATTCTGCTGCTTTAACAACCAACTGCTTCTTTTGATGCTTAGTAAACTCAACAGGTGCCCATCCTGTACTGAGAAAGTGAGTGATATCAGCATAGTATTCATTTGTGATCTGGATAGAAAACAACTGCGCATCTGGCAAGTTCTCCTCTAGATTACTTGGTTCTTCTCCTGAGTCTATCCACGATAGATGATCAGGTCTGGCATTCAATCTTCCTGGTTTCACAATGATTTCAAAATCATACTCCTGAAATAGGAGTAACCACCTGCAGATTCTTCCCCCTAACACTGGCTTATTGACCAGATACTTTAACGTGGAATGGTCAGTAAACATCTTGAACGAGGCACCCAACAGGTAGTTCCTGAACTTCTGTAGAGCGTACACCATAGCTAAGCCTTCTCTTTCTGTCGTGGTGTAGTTCTTTTCTGCCGTAGATAGCTTTCTGTTGGAGTATGCGATAGGATGATCGATACCCCCTTCTCCTGGTTGCATTAAAACAATCCCTAGTGCGATGCCAGATGCATCCACATGTACATGAAATGGCTTAGTCCAGTCTAGAAATACTAATATGGGTGCTGTAGCCATCTTCTCTTTAAGTGTGTCTAGACTTTGCTGGCATTCCTCATTCCATAGGAATTTCACGTCTTTCTTTAATAGTTTTTCCATCGGTGCTGTAATCTTTGCATATCCCTTGATGAATTTTCTGTAGTACCTAGTATGACCAAGTACTATTCTCAACTGCTTGACTAAGTTGGGTGCTGGAAGGTTTACAATGATGGCAATCTTTGCGGGATCCACCATCAAGCCTTGTCTGCAAACAATGTGACCCAACAAAATACCAAATGGCACACAGAATATACATTTTTTCAAGTTCAGAGAAATCTGGTACTGCCTACATTTCTCTAACATCAGTCTTAAATCTCCTATGTGCTTGTCGACTAATCCAAATACAATCCAATCATCAAAATAAACCTCTAGGAATTTATGGATGTATTCTTTAAATACAGTAACTACTACTCTAGAAAATATAGCAGGTGCATTCTTAAGACCAAAGGGCATTATCGTATACTAGAATGAGCCCCATTTTGTTGAAAAAGTGGTCTTATGTCGATCTTCTGGGTGGATTCTGATCTAGTGATAGCTTAAAAAGCCATCAGTGAAGGAGTAGACCTCCTATCCTCCCACATTGTCTATCACTTCGTCAGTGAAAGGTGTCAGAAATGGATCATGAACCGATGCATCGTTGAGTTTACGCAAGTCGACACAGATCCTGATGTCTCCTTTGGTTTTCTTTTCTTGCACGACCATGGGACTAACCCATTCACTTTCTTCTACGGGCTCGATGATGCCTGCTGCTAGCATCTTATCGATCTCATCCTTAACTTTTTCTTTATAGCGTGGATTTAATCTGTATGGACGCTGCTTGACTGGTCTGGCATCCTCTTTCAATGGTATCCTCATTACTCCCAGGTCTCCAACTATTCCCTTCATCTCTGTGAAATTGGTGGGGAATAGGTCCTGATAGTCATGTAGCAAGTCTGCAATCTGTCCTATTGTTTCATCGTCCCAATAGTCTCCAATAGAGGCAAACTTTGGTTCGATGTCTGTGCCAATATTGATCTTTTTAATCTTGATGGGGTCTATGATCGCTAGAATTTGTAGCTTCGGTCCATCAACATCGTGAGTCCCTTCTGACTCTGGAATGTTGATGTTGCAAGGATCCTCATCCTTATCCTCTGATTCGGCTGCAAAGTTATAACATTCGAGCGCATCTTCTAACTGGATGGCCCATTCCGGTTGAGTATGTACTGGTAGGGTACATTCCTCAAATATCTTAATCTTTATTATATCTAGGGCCTGATCAACACTTGGATACTCAGATTCAAAAGCGAACGTGAGTAGAAAGTTGTCTATCATAAGTGGCCATGTAGTCGTTCCCTTGCGCAATTCAGTCTCTGTGTACCAGTTCCTTAGAACTGTGTCCAAAGTGTGAATGAATCGGTGAACCCATTCCTCCTCGGGAATGTCCGACCAATTCTGTTCACATGTCTGGATATGTGACCTGGGGTCACTTTCTCCTGTCTATTTCTACTGGACATACTCCCTATCAATAGAGAATCTGATTGCCATCAATCTCTTAAGATCATCCCATGATGCAATATTCTCTTTATGTTCATACCACAATCTGGCAGGTGTGGCTCGTACTGCAAGGTCCATAGCTGCGATCCTCTGCTCGTGAGGAACTTGTTGTTCAAACTATGGGAGAAAGTATTGAATATCTGTTAGACCATGAAATGATTGAATCTCATTAGTCTCTGCGCCAATCCATCGCAGTGACTTAGTCATAAATGCACATCTGCACGCTGAGACTTCGTAAAGTCTGTTCTGCCATTTTTCTAGACCAACATCCGAATCCGATGCGCATGAGCTGTCGCATCACCAACTAATGTTCCCTTCTGCAGTTGGAGTGATGTAGTCACTCTGGTTCGTGGTCATCTGATAGAGACTCTCTATGTTACGTGCCTCTTCTTCTGCTCGGATAGGTTCAATGTATCTAGGACCCTGAAGAGGATCCAACGGTGCAATGAACCGGATCTGCGCATCCTCAAAGGTCATTTATCTTCTCTTTAGTTCGATAATGGCCATGTTACCGATCACCCAATCAATGCCTAGTAATGCTAGATATGGTCTACTATCGCCAATGATTTCTATAACTTCAAAGTCCGCAGAGCTGCGAACTCCGTCAATGTCAACTGGCACATGCGGTAATCGACCCAGTGGTGATACCCACTGCTGATTAGCTAATCTCAAATGGATAGGCGATCTGACTAACTTAGGGCTACCCATCTGTTCCCATGTCTGCTTAGTCAGAACATTTACCTCTGATCCTAGATCTAGGATCACCTCATCCATTTCAAATTCTCCAACCTGTGCTGTGAGTCGCATCTCTCTTCCTGTTCTTGTATGTCTCATAATATTATGAATAGCACGCTGCGCACTGCTCACGGAAGAAGATGGCAGACACTAGTCTATGATGCATTGAAGTTCTTCGATAGCTTGCTCATTTCTCACGAGTTTTAAACAACTCCGCAGGAAGGATTGTACACTTCCTGTCGACTCGTCCTCGTCGCATCTTCCCGATATGGTAGCATGCGATATCTGTACAGGGCTAACGCCACAAGGTGTTTGCTGCGGTACGCCCCTAGATGGCAGTACCTATGATCCTGATTGCATAGGGTGATCAAAGAAATTCTTAGCTTCCTGAAATGTCTGTTTATTCTTCTGTAGGTCAAGTGGTGTTGATTTGTTAGGAGCTCTACGCACCCTCTCCTAACCTATGTTCTTTTCAATCTCCTGCGATGTCCCACTGGTGGAAGCACCGCTGTGAGTCACAATGTTGACTCTTGGTTCTGGTTCTTCCTGCTCAGCAGCAATAAGTTGGATGTTCTGGTGTACTACTGGCTTAGGTTCTCTGATCTTAGCTATCAAGGTAGGACATTCTTCTATTGCATGATCGTAAGATTTGCAATAGTTACATGTGGTAGTGGGGCTCTGATAGTCCCTAGCATAATGTCCTACAACTCCACAGTTGTAACAAGTGATCGGTCCACAACCACGACCAAAGCCTTCTCCACGGCCAAAGCCTCCTCCACGGCCTTGTCCTCTGAATCCTCCTCCATGGCCAACATGAGCCGAATCATGCTGCGGTCCTGCTGCTGGACCCTGTGTCTCTGATTGGACTCTGTACAAGTCATGTTTTCTGTCTACCATGAGATCATAGGCTCTACAGGTATGTTCATCGTGTCCTACTAACTTACAGAAGACACAGTATAAGTTCTTAGGTGTCTATACGTACTTCTGAAGTAGAGGGCATTGTTGAGGTGGATGTCCTCTAGTTTTGCATATTTCACACCACGGCCCATGGGTCTGTGGTAAGGGGTTAGGAGCCCCACTTGCTAGATATTCTACAAAAACTGGACAGTTGTCTTTAGTATGGCCTTGTGCTTTACACTTTACACACCATATGTCTTGTGCAATCTCTTTTCCTTTTCTGATCTCATGCATCTGTAACGTGAGATTTGCTAATTGGTTTTGCAGATTTGTCATACCTATACTAGTTTCAGCTAGAGGTGAAGCCTCTAGTTTCATCGCCATCTCCAACGCGTCATCCTGTGTCTGGAGTTTCTGCTGCATCAGTGGCAGTTTGATGTGAGGGAGCAGCGCTGCAATAAACCATTCCTTATGCTGCTCTGGTGCAAATTCAAAGCTGACTTGGTCTATGAGAGCTTTGAATTTCTGATCGAAGTCCCATACTGACTCTATAGGTAGTTGTTTAATGTCTTTGAGCTCTGTAATGCACTGTGACTTAGACTTAGGTTTCTTAAACTCTTTGATCATGGCAGTCCTAACCTGTACAAGTGTTCTGGGTATCGCTGAGGTATACTTCATATACCATGTTAAGGCTGGTTCCCTAAGTGTGGTGACCAACTGTACAAGTTTAATATTATCATCTTGGAGTCCTTTAATGGTCCACACGGCTTCACATAGAAACCAATGCTGCTCTGGGTCTTCTGCCCCTGTACCCTTAAAGGTAGGTAGCTTCATATCATCCCCCATTCTATTTCTGCATGGAAAATGTTTGTTTGCTGTGTTACTAGCACTCGGCGGTGTAGGTGGAGGTGATGTAGCGGTAGTATGTACTATCTGCGAGCTACTGGATGGAGTTCCTACGGGATTGTTCTGAGTCCCGGTCTGTTTCTGTGGGGTAGAAGGGTGGTAAGGGATACCCCCTTCTGTTCTGTCTATATTACTATAACTTTGTTGTCTAGTATTATCTGAATTGTCTTCAAATATGGGAGATCTGAAATCTACTTTATATTTCTTTCCACTATGTGTACGTCCAATGTAATCAAAATCACTCTCAAACTCTTGTGACATTACTATCTTTACTTATTCATCTGAAACTAGATCCATTGTTCATTTTTCGTGTAATAACATCTTAATGGACATATGGGCAGACCCGGGTTTACTGTAATGTACCAACAACACCCCTAGCTCACTGGCCCTTTCGGCGACAAACCGCGGAGCGTCCTGAAGTCTCACCTAAAGTGATTCTAATGGGTTGGCCAAAGACTCAAGTGTCTTCGACCAGGTTTTGTATCATCTTGGGGTCTCGCAGCTCTTCTTAGCCAGCGAGGTCTCTCTCCACGATGCGTAGTTCCCTTACTCGCGGGTTCCAACCGGGAAGGGACTCCTATTGTATCACAACCTCCGGGGCGATGCGCAAACTCTCCCTTCCTCCTAACCCGTGATCTGCGGGCTCACACCACAGCTCCTCTGACGGTGTGATGTCGACTACTGTCAATGCGATATCTTCTATAGTACGGTCCAATGCGACCCTCAAGGTCCAAAGCTGCCTTACGGGGTGGAATAACTTGGCTAACTCTCAACAAGATATTACACTCTCTGACTTGAACTTCCACGGTTCAACACACTCAACATCAACTATACCTAACTTGTTGAATAAGTATATCTGAGATACTTAACAGAGTGACTTATTACTGCGTGAAACAAGCATTGATAAACTCATATGCAGACGCTTGATACATGTAAATTCACCCTCAACCTTCTAATGCTATAACTAAATAAGAACATACAACCATTTACTAACTGACATGTAACATTCATATAACAGATAACAGATATCAACTGAGTAAAGCGCAATCACATTAAATAATCACATAACACACTGATTTTACGTGCTTCACTTCCAGGGTAGAAGCTACGTCCACAGAACTGTGTTTATATATTATAACTAGGGAAGTCACACACAGTTCAGCTGCACCGCATATGCATCTCGAGATCTTCTGGGTAACTCCGCACACATCCTGGAGCCCTTCTCTCTTAGATCTCGTCTCTATCTCTATATTGCCTTCTTACAATATACTCTTCCCTTCTCTCTCTCTCTCTGTCAATCCCTGCGGATTGTTACATACATACTCAATGAGCCAGCAACTGGTTACAGTCAGATAACTACCAACTAAATAACAGAACCAGAGCTCGACTCTTCTACAATACAAAATGACTATGAGCTAACAGACTACTTGACTCTCAGACTAGCTAACTGTCTTGAACAGCTACAGATAGTCCGCCTAGCTAAATATCTGAACAGCTAACCTTTTACAATACAAAATACATCCCTTTATAGGCGGCTCGAGGGTCTCACCATTTACAACACTGTGGGCCTGTCCCAACAGTAACCCAAAAACCCTAATTGGTGACAGTCGGTGCATCTGTACTTGGAGTAGCCGCTATCCATCACACCACTGCTCTCTGCAGTCTTCCGTGCTTCCCCGCGCTGACCATGGGTACTGGGCGTCGCTTCCCGTTCTGTCCTTCGTCTTCAATACCTCATCCTCGTTGCTCCTTTTCCTTTATGAGGGTAGCTGAGCCCTCCTATCTTCGCCACTACCTTCAATGCAGTGGGTGAGCTCTCTCTTCTCGGCCGCTTAGGTACTGTTTCCTCTTTACTTTCTTGTTCTAAAAGTCACGGTTTCCGGCTCTGATCTGCAGCTAGAAACATGCTATGGCATCGTGGCTTTACCTTATCTCTTATATCTCCGCCAAAACTGTCTATCCGTCAAAATGGCATCTTTTCCTGTAGCTGCGGGACCCTACTCCAACAAATGACCTGACTAGAAATTGACCTAGGAAGAACTTGACCTTGTCTATTTCTTTTAGAACCTCTTCTCGTTGTTTCCTTCTATTTCTTACCAAAGCAGTAATCGCCTAGAACCACCACAACTTCTTCACCAAAATATGTTGTTTCTTCAATTGTAGAAGCTAGCATATCTATAGTGCTAACAATGGGAAAGGATTGGTTTAGGGTAGAGGGAATTAACTGATTAGATTCTTGAGGATATGATTAAATAGTTTGGACATTGGTGATAGTTGACAAGTTATAAGTGAGAGGTTTATTGTTTGGAGTAGGTAGAGGATTTTGTATTTGTGAAGAAGGAATAATAGAAGTATTACCTTCAGTCACTTTATCATTGACTACAGGATATAACTTGATGTGAGTATTTGAGAGATAATTAACATGGTTAATAGCATGATCATATATTTCGTGAGTGGGAATAAATTGTGAAATGTGAAGTGGACTAAGAAGATGTTGAGTGATGGTATCTTTTTCAGTGGGAATATTTGACAACTTACCATTTGGGGATGGATGAGAAGTGACATTATCAATGGAAATCTAATCATATTGAGGAGTTGGAAATTGTTGAGGTTCTAAAGTAACTAGAGTCGGATCAACAACCACTGTTGTCTGTGTCTCTCAATATCTACTAAAATGTATTATTCTCTGTGTCTCCACTTGCAATTATCTTCAAGATTGATATTTAGATCCAAGTTAGTGTGAGTTCTCCAATTATCCCCAATTAATGTATTGTGGATTTGATGAAATCAACAAGACGCTTCTCAAAAAACTAGAGGACACTTCAATACTCTTCTAAATTCTGAACCACTTACTCTCCTTTATCGATCAATTTAAAAAAAAAATACATTTCCATGTGAAGTCTGTCTTCTGGATCTTTGAATTATGTCACTTGGGATTTCAAATTCCTTATTGAATAATTTCATTTATAAAAAATTCAATCATTTATTTGCGACTTTATGCAATCTTGGATTCACCAAATGAAGAGTGAAGACCAACTAGTATTTTTGTGTTGAAGAGTGTGACCATGAGTGTGACCTATTACCACACAAACTAGCACATGTAGTTAAAGCCCCATATATTGCTACTAGTTCATAGTAACTTGAGAGGTGTTACCCATTGTCATCATGATAACCACCTATATGCACTTTTGTTTGACTCTTCTCCAACTCAAGGGGGTGTCCCTAAGGTAAGATCACTAGGCTACGACAATGAGGACACTAGGTGATTTGGAAGAAACAACCTTAACAAAATGGGGTTGTAGTTTTTAGGTTTTTTAGAACATGTTATGTAAAGAATAGATAATTGTGCCAATATCCAACGAGGGCAATGGATTCAAGGTGAATCAAATGACAAGTGAGTCCAAGAAGAATGTTCCTTCAAGAATTTGTATATTTCTTTTTAATGTTGGGGGTCAAGACACACTAGTCACATCACCTAATTGAGGATAAAAAATGGACTTCAAGGTCTATAAGAGGGAGCTCCAATGGGGTAAATTCCCTAGACACCCAAGATCAACTGAGGAGAAGATAAATACCTAAAAATCATTTCCAAGGAGACAAAATGCATATAAAGACAAGGTCTAAAATACTAACCCAAACCAACAAAGGAGAATGTGCGAGACAATAGCCTAGGACACCTTCCTTCCAACTATTATTTGGATCAATCATGATAGGTTTTTAGAAGATATGGACATTCCAACATTAACCCTCAATCACAATAATAGAACAAAAAAAAATAAGCCTCAATAATTGACAACACTTTCACCACATAGAAAGAACCATTAACACTATAAATGCACAAAAGAAAGATATATCGATGAAACTCCAAAAGATATAGACTTCTCAAATTATAACCATGAAATTGAAATGAAGAAGTGCCTCTCTATTTATAGGAGAGACTAAAAATTCATTTATAATACAATGTTCATTGTTTCTTTAGATCTAGCCTAAGGTGGAGTAAAATAATACAAAAGCCCCACTACAAGCAACTAACTCATAACAATTTAATAAAATAAGGTGGTCAATGCCACTTGTACAATGATGAGATACATGGAGCCATTAATGATAGGATTTCTCCATCAAACAAGGGAAGAAGTGTTGGATATGATTCCACATGGCCTCCAAAATCCCCTTCAAAAAATGCCAACAATCCATTGTCCACAAATTTACAAATTACCAAGTGATGTCCAAAAAACCCAAGTGATGTCCACTAATAGTATCCAAAGAGGTTAATATGCTCCATGAAAGAATGTTCAATGATCATCCATGTCAAAGACTTCATAACGAAGCGCTCTAGTAGGAAAACACCCACATCGTAACAAAGTAGTCTAAGGAGGTGACAATTTTGACTCTCCTGTGAAATCTAATAAACCATCTCTAATCCTATTTCAACAACCCCCACTATCATTGTAGAGTCTATTTTTTGGTTCTGCAAAGTCCCAGCAGATCCACTCGTTTCCATCTTGAAGATCCTTCTATGTATGATAACATGGAGTTCATCTTCTCCATTAATTATTTACAACGAGGTTGGTACAGTCTCGATTCAAATTCAAATCAAACCATCACTTCCGCATGAGACTACTCCACTCGCTAGGCATTACTGAGGTTCCCTATTTTTTCTTGTTTGTGATGGAGGTTCCCCTTTTCGACTCTATGTTATCACTAGATGGAGCACTCATGATGTCCAGGATTTTTGTGCCTGTCCCCAAGCCAAGTATTAATGTAAATAAAAACAATCTCCCATGATATTCAACATTGTCCTTAATGGGAACACTATAAGATAATAAAACCTTTACAAAAAAAATTGAACAAAGATTGAAATGTGTCAAAGATCAACCACGATTTAAAAGAAACAATGTCCAATTTCTCTTCATTAGGAGAGATTTTGGGTAGGCTTACCACAATGATTATAGGTATGGAAAAAAAAAATTCTTAGGGTTGCTATGAAAGGCATTGTTCAGAATACATTTGTGTTGTTTCATTCAATATTCTCAATAATTGTGGCCACACTATGGGGTTGTGTCACTCCTCGGTGGCTACATTGTGTGTTCATTTCATTCCTTTTCTATAGACATGATTGTGCTCTAGTTTCATTCCCTCTTAGTGGCCATTAAAATCTCCTTGGTTATGTTAACTAACAACACTCCTTTACTATGTTACTTTGTTGACATAACTTTTCCAATATATATATATATAACACATTCTTGCATGCAAGTCTTAGTATATACTATTGCCTCTGTCTTTCTCTTTCATCATTTTGATAGTTGTTATTAGTAATAACAATGTAGTTTCAATCCATAAAAATTAATTGAAAGATGTCATGCTACTTCGTCTTCGTTTTTTTTTCTCCATTTCCAAACATTTCATCACTTTCGTGTACCATTCCATCATTATTAACGATCTTTTCTTCTTTGTTTTCAAAGATATTTCTATTTACAAAAATATATGTAATAGAATGAATTAAAATAGACCTTATAGTTAAATACTTTTATATGATAAATAATATAACAATACAAATAAGGTTTGTCGTTGATTTTCATATATGGTTGCACAATAAAAAAAATAGATTTGTCATATCAAATTTTAAAATTATTTACAAAGCATGAACTAAGGAAAATGATATTGTCTTGAAGAATGCCATTGAAAGCAAAAGAAATAAAATTTTGGATTTTATTCTAATGTTTCTAATGAAAGGCATGATGTGCTTGGTGACTTATGGTTATTTGTGTAATAAAAAATAGTTAGATCATTTTATTTAGCAAATATATCTATCAAAAAGTAAAGTGTTATTTTTCCATAAGGTAAGGCATGCATGAGTAAGAATTTTGTTCAAAACATTATATTTTTTCTCTTCCCATTTTTATTTTAATGAAATTTTGTTCTATCTTTTTTTTTTAAGTTATGTACCCAGAGTATATGTAGTGATAAATATGTAATATGTACTTTATTTTATTTTCTAATTTTTTTACACAAATTTTTTTATATATTGAATTTTTTTAGTTATATTTTCTTAAGTACTTAGATTAATCACCATAAACTATTTATTTAAAGATTTATAAACAAAAAATAATAGCATATTAGATCAAATAATATTCAACAAGCTAGATATAATGGTTTTAACATTTTGCATTGACTAGTGAATTTGTTACAAAACATTATAAGTTCGATACTATTAGAGTTTCAAGAGCCAATGTTCATGTAATTGGGTTCTTATCCGAAAATGATAGGATATACTAATACTTGAATTTGCATATGAATTCTTAAACCAGTTAACTTGTAAAAATGATTTAAATAACAAGCTTATTAAAGGCTTAAAAATAAATGAAATAATATAAATGAACAAGTGATGCAAACCATAAGAATGTGGACACCGTATGATAATGGAGTTCATCCTTGATGGACTACATCTCCGGGTCCATCTCCAATGAGGATCGATATTATTAGTATTAAAAAAGTACAACTTCCTTCAAGTGCCACAAAAGAGACTTAGACTTCAACAATGAAGTCCTCTCACTTTCCAAAAAATCTCAAGAGTGGCTAAAAGCCTCTTACAAAAATAATCAAATATTACAAAGCCTTTACAAAGTGATAAGGGCATCTTACCATTCTCTCCTCAAAAGCTTCCATCCTTTACAAAGAAAATTACATTGATTTATATAGCGAAAGTTTCATAACTTCAATCCCCAAATTGAATGGGATAAGATCCAAAAATTAAGGGATAAAAATATGGCAATCCCAAAAATATGGTAAATTAAAACCATATATGATAAACAATGCAAAGTATTTAAACATTTGTGCATATGGTGAACCCATATGTGAGGATTAAATCCGATTCAAACAAATTTAAAACCAATATAATCCATATCTCTTAACAAACGAAGCATTTAGTGCATTAGTGAAAACATTGGTCACTGTTGTGATGAGATCAAGGGTTCAAACCAGCAGACCTCTTCCCCTATTGTGATTTTGTTGGCACAAAACATATTTCGTGTCATATTATTACAATACATGTTTTTCTTGTTTGGTATCCACATTGGTTATATGGTTACATACTACATAGTTTAACTATGGAATATGGGGTCGAGGGCTATGCTCTCATCCCTGTCTTTTCCCCAATAAGAATTCCATACAACTTTAAATAAAACTTGTAATCTATATGGTTAAGAAACACTAGCCGGAATCCCAGACAGGAGGATAGTGTGGAGACTTTGGAGGAGGCGGAGGTCAAGGTTTAATCCTCCTTAACTGCCATATTTTTTTTGCAAATATAAATGAATTGTGTCCAATCAGATCGTCACGTGGTGACCTCCGATTGGTCGACTTGTATGTCATCTAGACTCCAACTGAACGGGACATACCTTCCAACTAGATGCCAAGTACCTACCACTTGTCATCCTGATATAGGTCTACATCACCTTCCAACTCAACACTATCAACTATATTGAAACCTACCACGTTAGCATTGTACATGCCACATGTCACCCTTACAATGGTTCCCCCTTTTTCCAAATTTTACATGTTTTACAAAAAGTTCATAACGTGATATCTTTCATGTACGGAGTCTGTTTGAGGAAAAATGAATGTCATCAGAAAGCTCTCATCAAGATCTACACATCTACATGATTCTTTCCACAATTTGATGAATTTAATTTTGACTGATCTCAGAGATCCTCCTAGATCAAACCTTCCCACTAAGAAGCTTTTGGACCACCAAAAGCCTTAATCATTCAAAAAATAAGTGAGGGCATGACCACCTCACTTGTCTAGTATCTTGCACCTATCTTGCTTGAAAAATTACCATATGTTCCATCAAAACAAAGGAAAATTCTGAGAAATCATTGTTGATTAAAGTAACATCTTGCATTTCCTTCACAATCATCTTCCTTATATATCTAACATCAGGCACATAAACTATATCTTGGTGCATGAGGATCCCATTTTCTTTAAACTTATACTTATCAAATTTCTATGGAATTTTCTGTTGTTTCAATCCTTCTTTCACCTGCTGATAAAGTTCATCTATAACACTAGCTCCAATGATCTTATCCTTTAAATCTAATGTGCTATTGCTGATAGTTTCTACATGCATCACATGTATCTTCCTACTAAGCACATCGTCTACTTCATTATCCTTGCCTTTGATATGATTGATGTCAAAGTCATATTCACATAATAAATCCATCCACCTCCTCTATCTTGCATTCAAATTAGGATCCTCAAACAAGTATTTTAACCCATCATGGTCAGTTCTCAGCTCAAACTTTTTACCCATTAGATAATGCCTCCACATCTTCAAAGCATGGATCATAGCCACAAGCTCTAAGTCACGGGTGCCATAGTTATTCTCATGTTCCTTCAAATTTCTAAATTCATAAGTGATCACATGTCCATCCTGCATCAATACTCCACCAAATCCTTCCTTCCTTACATGCATCTGTGCACACGAAAAAAGTTTCCTTCAAGATCTACAATATTTAGAATAGGTGCACTAGTAAGCATTTTCTTAATCGTTTGCAAACTATCTTCACACTTATGATTCTAATCAAACTTTACACCCTTCTTTTGCAAATATGTGATAGGATTATCTAACTTCAAGAATCCTTCGATGAAGCTTTGGTAGTACCCAACTAAACCCATGAAATATCTTACTTATGATACATTCCTAGGTGTTGTACATTCCATAATGGCTCTTATCTTTTCATGATGTACCGAAATACCTTCTTCAGATATGATATTCCTTAGGTAGTGCATTCTTCCTTGATATAAAGAACACTTTATTAATCTGGCATAAAACTGATGTTCTCTAAGAACTTGCATTACCAACATTACATGTTCTTCATGTTCTTCTTCTGTCTTGGAATAGACAAGGATGTCATCCAAGAATACTATCACAAATTTATCTAAGTATTTTCAGAATACTCCATTCATTAAACACATGAATATTGTTGGTGCATTTGTTAAACCAAAAGGTACCAATGTGGACTGATAATGTCCATACCTTGTTCTAATTGTTGTCTTACCGATATCTTCATAAATAATTCTAATTTGGTGGTATCTCGACCTCAAATATATCTTTGAAAATACCTTATATCATCTCAACTGATAAAACAAGTTATCGATTCATGGTAATGGGTATTTGTTTTTAATCATTGCTTTGTTCAATTGCATATAATCTATGCAGAGTCATCTAGTTCCATCCGTATTCTTCACAAATAACACAAGGGCTCCCCAAGGTGAAACATTGGGCCTTATGTAACTTTTAATTAGTATCTCCTCTAGCTGCATCTGTAATTCCTTAAACTCTGGAGTACAAATTCTATAAGGTGCTTTAGATGAAGGTATTATTTCTGGTACTAAGTCGATAGAAAAAACAATGTCCCTCTTAAGAGGCATTCTTGGTGGTTCTTGAAATATATATGGAAATTGGATAATCCTATAGTTCCGTCTCTTTTCCTTCCTTTGACTCTTCCACATGGATTGCATATAGTTGGCACCCCTTTCTGAGAAATTTCTTCAATTGTAGAGCTCAGACCTGCCTCAGGGGTATGGTTCTAAGTATACCTTCGAATGTCACTCGGTTTCCTTCTTCATCCAAACAAGCATACGTTTTATTATGACAACCTAGTATGGCATGGTGTGCATCCAACCAATCCATGCCAATCAATACATCATATGACCCCAAGGGTATGATGTTTAAGTCTGCAAATTTTTTCACTCCATTCATTTCTAAAGGATACATCTTTACAAATTTTGTTCTTTTTCTCTTGACTCGTGTAGCTAACTGTACTAGAATTTCTATTTTAAGTTTACTTTTCTTCAAATGACATTTCTCAACTAGATTAGGTGCAATGTAATTATTTCTATCTCTAGAATCAATCAAAATAGATATGGTTTTATTAACAATATTACCTACTAACTAAATCTTTTGGGATTGGTTGTTAGCTTGTCTCCCATCCAGGGTTGCATAGATCCTCTTAACACTTCCACCTACATCTCCAATAGTTGAATCATCTTGAATGTTATGAAGGTTATTCTTCTTACACGGGAACTGACTAGAAAAGTGATTTTCGTTGCATATCCAACATCCACGGGTGGTCTTTTCCCTAAAGTCTCTTCCCTTGGTTTCCCCTGTTGATAAGAATTACCATTTCTGAATTTTGAAGGCTGGAAACCTTTCTTTCTCTACTCTGGTTTGTTCTTCTTCATATCCTTCCAATTCTTTTGATATGGGGCCTTGTTCTTATTATGTTCATATAAGTGTTTGTCCTTCCAAATGGCATCCTTAAGGTTCCTTGGTCTATCATATTGGATTTTATCTCCATAAGATTTAGGAAGACCACTAAGTAAAGTTTAAATATTTACATTCTCATCTTTGAGGAAGTCCGCATACTTCAAAATTTATAAAAACTTCTTCTCATAGGAATCCATAGTAATGCTTCCCAACTTAAGCTTGAAGAACTCTTCCATATTTTTCTCGTAGAAATGCTCAGAGATGTATTCCTTCCAAAAGTACTTCTTAAGTTTCTTCCAAGAGATCATGTCTTCGTCGATATCTTTTAGCTTAACTAGTTGATCCCACTAGATAGATTCCTTTCCTTGCAAATGGTATATGGATACTCGTGTTTCCATATAAGTCGTGTATTGGCGGCAACTATAAGAAATTCCTGTAATGGGTATTTCTCCCCTGTTATGTGCAGAAGCACCAACCTTAGATCGTTGTGATCGTAAGGAAGAGTTCAATGGAAAATAAAAGAGAAAACTAAATTAGTAACGTAAAGCAAATATTTTTTAAATTTTTTCAACATATAACGTCTAAACTAAACTAATGCCAATAAATAAAATATACCTCTTCTCCAGTAAAGCGGACCATCGTAGCCGTCCTTGGAAGTGATTCTGAAGCTCCATGGGTTGGTTCTCTAATTTTCTCCATGGACAGGTGTCAAACGGGGAGTGGATCCAGGATGGGCACGGAGAATGTCTCAACGTACACTGTAGGAATGGAATGGGAGTGATGGCAAGGGACTGTGTGAATAACTGAGAGAAAAGGTGTCACAACATACTCACAGATGAAAATGTAGGAAAAGGTGTTTTGGGAGAGCCCTTCACAATGTACTTATAGTATGGTCCTAGGGTTTTTTGACCTAATGTGGTAACCCATGGTATTTTTTTACCCATGGTATTTTCTTGTGGTTTTATATCCCTTTCTCCTTTTTAGGGTTTTTGACACTTTTTTGGGAGAGAGTGAGGGTAAGCCATAGTAAATAATAATGTTTTGGACCATTTTTGTGGAAATACAATTCTGAAGGTCAAAAGTAAGGGAAATATGGTAGGAATATGCTGTATGTATATGGTTTAGACCATGCAGAGTTAGGTGAACACTTTTTTGTGTTAACAGATTTCCCCCTGATGTGTAAGGGTAGGATATCATCATATGGTCGATGGACATCATAGGATCATGGGAATAATGGTGACAATAGTGGATAGACTGGAGAGACTCACGGAGAAGTGGATATTCCTCGTTTGAACTATGGTGGATTTTGGTTTATTATTATTATGGGTTCTCAAAAATGGAAAGAGATACATTTAATGTGTGACATATATATGGATGAGATGGGCATACCCATGCTTGTAACAATGTCAAAAGAATAAATAATGGGATCAAGGCTCAAAACATGGGATCCGATCAATACATATACAAATGATGATACATAATGGTGGCCTCAATGGGAAGCTGAATACAATGTTGATCTGAAGAACTGATACATAGGAAAAATGGCATTCTCATGGAATGCAATATCATCACAACTAATACTCTGCTAAATCTAGAGGTGTACATATATATGGACTCGATGACTCAGAGTTAGAATATCTAAGGTACAATATGCAACATCAAGTACTGGAGATACATGGAAGCACAACACTGGGGCTTCCGAACACTGTCGCCAATGCATCCCGGAAATCACAAGGGACAAGAAACTCTGTGGGTCCCATGGTATATTCACCAATGTGCTAGAGTCAAGTGACAAGTGGGGTCTTCAACTAAATAATGAATGGACCAAAACCCTGTACGAATCTCAACGATGTGATGATGTAGTTGAAGTCGAGCACGTGAGACACAACCATCCCAAGAGGCACTAATGATTCCTCTCAAGTGGTTCAAAGAACTCATAAATGATGTGGATGAAACCAAGATATAGGGACCTCTGGGTCTATCCTTTGTAATAGATGTGTTAATGTCGACAGAGGGAGACCTGCAACTAATCAATGCAATGATGTTCCCTTAACTAGAAGCACAAGGGGGATAACCAAATATGTGGAACAATCTGGGACTGACACACTGAATGGGGGAACAGGGGTAGGGGATTACAGGGAACTCAAGCTTCCTTTGTTCAAAGTATGACAGCAGGGCTAACCTGGCAGCAAATGAAACTAAATCATGGGAGAGGGATCATAGCTATAATACCATGAAGATAACTGCAAATGGGAAATACTGAGGGAAGTAAATGGACTAGCAATATACAGGGGATCCAAGGAAGACTCATTGTAGAATATTATGAACAAAGGCGACCCAATGGGGGGAAGATGTCATACTGTAATATCATATGCAGTGGCACCTAAAGACACCGTTATGACACAATCTCGTGGATTTTTAGCGAGCCTGAGAAAGTAAATTCTCAATGGTGTTTTATTTTTTAGAGAGTCTGAAAATAGGAAGAAGACTCTAGTGTGGTCTCTTTTTTGTTAATAGACTCCTAAACACGAAAAAGGATAAAATCATACAAAGGAGAGCTCTCCTGACCTTTGGGCAAAGAATAATTCTTTACCATTGGTAGTCCAACCAGGCCGAAAAAGGTTAAACCTATACTGACTGGACAGTCATTCAAATACTTTTACGAGCATGATCGAAAACAAGTTTTATCAGCAATATTTTGTTGATGAGAGGGTTGGAAAAGAGCTTAAAGACAACCCATAATGATATTTTTCGTAAAGTATGGTCCCAATGTCTGAGAAAACATAGGAGGATACAAAGTGAAACGTTCCTAGCTAGAAGGTTCTAGGGTGACCCTTTTCTTATCATAGTCTAGGAAGTCCGAAAAGGGAAATAAATGAGGCCACATAGACTCCCTTGCAAATACTTTAATGAGCGTGAAAGGTAGTAAGTGTGCTCGACAATATTTTCATTCTTTTAGGAGTCATAAAAGAGCTTAACAGAAACTCCGTAATGGTCAATCAAGCAAGGGGGAAGTGTTCGATATATGGAAAGAGGTTATGTTGTGAACATGGCTGAGAGGAATAAATGCAGAACACTGATGGGGCCCCCTTTTGGGATGATAGATGGTGATCAAATATGGCCACCTGTGTAGTATGGATGGAGCGGATGACTCGTGAACATGCCAATAAATACAAAGGGATATTCACGTGATGGAAGGAAAATCAAGGTGACTTCCGGGAAATGGCCTAGAAAAATCATATTGAGAGAATGAGAAAAGGATCTCGTCAAAATCTAGAAGACGGAAAACCAAACCCGATGGTGTGAATGGTGTCTCAAATGGACTCCAGATGACTCTATGGCACACGAAAGAAAACTAGACCCAATGGAGGCCTATAAATAGGGGCAGCCACATGACATGTGTCATTGTTACTGTTCAGTGTTGAGTTGGAGTGGAGGACCCCAGAGCTCAACTGCCAATTTCATTCATTTCTACCAGTGGTTTTTCGATCCATGACTTGTAAGTAAGAGCTCTCATCGAACCCGTCTTTTTCATTGGTTTAGTTTTCTATTTTGCTCAACCTGGGGCTTCTGCCGAGCGCAAAGGACTCACGGGGTCGGATCGCACTTTTCAAGGGAAAAGACACAACCCATGTCACTCATATGATTCGATAGACATGACCTGGTTGCACCTGTCGATGAGACAGGTGTGACCCAAGTCACACCAGTTCAATAGGTATGAGTGACCTCGTCGCTCTTGTTTGAGGTTTTTAAGCGACTTGGGTCATGCAAAAAGGTCGAACAAGTGTGATTCATCCCAGGATGAGTTCTTATGCATGAATGGACCTGACATGGACTGTGTGTATGTACAGGATGCCACAAGTGACATGGAGAGAGAGGGACATTGGTACCCTACAAGAGCAGGTATACGAGGACGAGGCGGTGGTGGACATGCTCGCCCGGTGTGGGCTACTGAAGTACTTCCATATCCCTCTCATGCATTCAACCAAACTATTCCTGGATAAGATGGTGAGCTTCTGGGACCCGAATGTTGAGTGTTTTATCATCCAGGAGGAGCGGATCGAGATCACGCTCCTCGATATCTATTTTTTTACTAAGCTCCCTATGATGGGTATGATCAACGACAATACATCGAAGATCACATGTGGGGTGTCATTGGACGACCTCTATGAGAGGCATTGCTATGCCTCTACTATGGCACAATCATCGTACATACTAGTGTGCGACATCGAGAGTCTTGCGACACAAGTTGTGGCAGCGATGGTGTTGCGGATATTGGGGTCATCGATACCTCACAATATCTTAGTCAGGCAGCTCCAAATTGTGGAGCATGTGCTGAGGGGCACATACTTTGGGTGGGCCCAGATGTACTTGACACAAGTTCGACGTGCACTGAACCATGCCAGGACAATGGGAGGGGATTTTTGTTTCCCCTGGTTCTTGTGCTCATTTTTTTTTGAGCGACTGCCAATGCTACAACAGCACCTAGCAGTGCGAGAGGGAGGACCTCGCGAGCCTCGCATGAGGAGATGGAGCGAGATGGTGATCGAGGAGGAAAATGACCTAGTGGGCCGATTATTTTCTCAGGATCTTTTTGTGCAGTCATGGAAACTGCTAGTCCTTATAGAGGACTACCCGTATGCAGGGATGGACTACTGGGTAGATCCTAACACGCCTCTACATCCAAGACAAGCCTGGGGACCTAATGGTACATATACATGATGTTTTATGTGGTTGAATTCATATATAGTCAACTATCTTAGTGGTATCCATTTTATGTGTGTGATAGATACTAATGACATGTTGTGTGCATGTGCAGATATAGGGCCATGCCCTCCAACGGGCTATCAATGATGGAGGGACAGGGTGGAGGGGTCATATCCACCCTCTCATGGGCACAAGAGGTGACGGAGTACGTTGGAATCACTTCATCACGATATAGAGCACTTACTAGATAGGGTCACTGATGACGACTGGCAGTACATGCACGACAGTCTAATCGCGGCATGCTACCATGCTCCTCTAGAGTGGATCCCCATGATGAGGAGGATCGCAGTCGCTGTTGATTATGTCTGAGTAGCGGCAAAAGAGTGATGTTTTGATGGAGGAGGAGGAGGACAAGAACCCAAAGTACCAAAAGGAGGAGGAGGACTTTGACTAGCAGCTAGTGATGCTACCCCTGGTGTAGTGGTGCACTAGGATTTTTGTACTATATTCATGCTCAGCCAAGAAAGATTATGGGGCTTATCATTTTTTACTAAACATTATTACATGATATATATATATATATATGCATGTGGATGCACTTTTTATGTGTTTTTTACAAGTCTTTTTATGATTATGATTCATATATGATGTATATGACATATGTATGCATGACTATACGATGATGCATGATGCAATTTTATTTCCTATATGCGATGATTCATGTGCCACTCTAGAACGTCATTATCCATTTGGTCTGCTACACCATTGACATTTCTGGGAACATGCCTAAATGTAATGGATTCAAAATGTCTAACCAGATGTCTAGTGCAAAGGAAATTTCTAAAGAGATAAGGATCACGTACCCGATAGAAATTATTCAACTAGGAGTCTGGGAAGACATCAAGGTGATAAATACCGAAATGGAGGGAAGTAACCAAAAGACCGATGACACCATCGTACTCAGCCTATTTGTTGGTAGCAATTCCAACACACATTCCATCGATATGGATCAACTCATGTGACGAGTAATAAATAACCCACGTAGTCGAGACGAGATTAAGAGACCATCTACTTGCTCTGTCAGCGAAACCAACGTAGCGATGCGAGATAGGATCCATCTGGACTAACCAAGGAAACAAAATGTAATACTCGTGACAATAACGATGTAAAAAAAAAATATGACACAAGTGACTCATGGTGGGTGGCATCAGGCATAGAACCTCTTGAGGTAGAGGCCATTGCAGGGATTCTTCAAGAGGTGGTCGTCGGAGTCAGCAAGGATGTATGCCCCCTTGCAGAGGAAGCGATGGATGACATATGGGATATACCACATGGAACCAAAATTCCCTTTCCCTAACTTATCATTGGCTTGGTCGTAAATGAGAACGAGATCTCCCTCGCTGAAGGTGCGAGGGTGGACATGGGAGTCAAAATGGGACTTCGGCCAAGTCTTAGTCGCTTCGATCATTTGGAGAGCAGCATGATAGTCCTCATTGGTTTGTTTGAGCATAATAAGGTGTTGTTCTAATTTTGAGGTATCAGGGAGAAGCTCGACGGAAAGGAAGAGTGATGGAATCTGGCACTCAATGGGAAGTACCGACTCGACACCATGTACTAAGTGAAACAGGGTAAAACCGATGGAGGTATTTGTGGATGTACGATAGGCCAAGAGGGCATAGAAGAGTAAATGATGCCAATTGGTTTTATGTTTGTCCACCATCCATTGGAGCATGGTTTAAAGGATCTTGTTGATGGCCTCAACTTGACCATTGCCCTCAGGGTAGTATGTGGAGGAGTATTGGTGTTCAAACTTCAACATGGCTAAAATCTCTGTCCAAACCACATCCTCAAAATCAGAACCATTGTCTAAGATTATCTATTGGGGGACACCGAAATGTGTGATAACGTGGTTGAAAAAGAAACGTGTTGTCATGTCAGCCTTACAATTAAATGTAGGCATGGCCTCGGCCCATTTAGTGAAATAATCAACGGCCATGATGATGTACTTATGATAGTCGGTCGAGGTGGGATTACAAGTCATGAATCCAATCACCCACTTGCAGAAGGGGCCAATTGTGACCACGGGATGTAACGGCGAGCATCGGAGTTGACAATTGTGGTAGTGTTTAACTGCGTGAATGCAATCGGCAAATATGGTAGGAAAAAAGTAACTGGCATGAAGAATCTTCTAGGCAGTAGCCAGACCAGAGAGGTGGCCACCATAGGTTCCATTGTGACAGTCATTCAGGACTTTTTCAGCCTCATCATGGGTGACACAACGACAAAATATGGTATCAATTTCCCGACGGTACAATACATACCCTATGCGGAGATAGCGAACATCTTGGTGTCGAATGCATCAATGATCTTTGCGGCTTAAATGAGCCTTGAATTAATGATTGCACAAGTACAGGAGAATGCCCCCATAATAGGGGTCTTTCATGGATTTGACAAATAGAAATTTGTCTGAAATATTGACTGTGATAGGTGATGAAGTAGATGATGGAGGGAGGTATGTCATTAAGGAAGCTAATTCCATAGATTTGGTGCTTTTAGGGGTGAAAAATTCCAAATCGTACTCTTGGAGAACAACGATCCACTTGGCAGTACGGCCTTGGACAAGGCGACGGCTCAAGAGATACCTCATGGGGTTGGAATTGGCCATGACTTGAGTGCATCTCAAAAGGATGTAATGGCGTAGCTTCTAAATAGAAAATATGGTAGCAAGGGCCATCTTCTCTTCATGTGAGTAACGTAAAGGGGGACTGGAAATCTTCTCACTTGCATAATCTATCACATGCGCTTGACAAGCATCGTCTTCTTGGACCAAAACTCCAGCGATGGCATTTTTAGATGCCAACACATAGAGAATGAACTCCTTAGTGAAGTCAGGTGGAGACAACAATGGAGCAGAAGCCAGAGCTTATTTCAATGCATCAAAAGCATCTTGGGCATGCTTATCCCAAACAAACAGAGTGTTGTTACGAAGCAGTTGTAAGAAACCATGGACTTTTGTCGCATAGTCCAAAATGAAACGATGAAGGAAATTGGCCTTGGCTTGGAGACTCTACAGCTGGCACAAAGTATGTGGTGAGGGAAGATTCACAATGGCTTGAACCTTTAGAGTGTCGGCTGCAATCCCTTTGTGAGAGATGATAAACCCAAGTAAACACCCAACTGGGACACAAAACACAAACTTGAGAGGGTTCAAGAGGACGTTGTATTTGTGACATCATAAGAAGAATTGTCGTAAGTCATCTAGATGTTGTGAATGCTTTTGAGAGCGAGTGGTGAGGTTGTCTAGGTAGACCAAGATGATATGGATGAGGTCATGGAAGCAAAACGTCATGGCTTGCTGAAAAGTGGCGACAGCATTTTTAACGCCAAATGGCATAACTTGATATGAAAACGTGCATGAGGGGGTTGTGAAAGAATTCTTGTACTGGTCTTCCTTCTTTATTTGAATTTGGTTAAACCGAAAAAACCATCCATGAAAGAAAAGACTTTGCGTCCTGCACAGGCGTCAATGATCTGGTCAATGAATGGAGTGGGGAAATTGTCCTTGGGACTTGCCAAGTTCAAATCATGAAATTCAGTACAGACATGAATGGTAACTTATTTTTAATTAACAGGAACATGATTAATGGAAACCTAAGTGGTATACGCAATGGGGTATATGAAACCTGCTTTACATAGTTTTTCGATCTCAGCTTTGACAGTAGTAGCCTTTGTTGGGTGAATAGGTCTTTTCTTTTGGCATACAAGCATGTCAGGTGCAACATCAGGCCATGTGTCAATACGATGTTCAACGATAGATGGATCAAGCCTAGGCATCTCGTTATAGGAACAAGCGAAAATATCACAAAATTCCTAGAAAAGTGCTTTGTATGAAGCAACTTCTTCAGGGGAGCAAGATGCTCCTAGTGTAATATCTTCAACTACCTCAGGGTTGGTTAATATATTGACCTTGATAGTTGGCAAAATGTTAGCCATATTTCCTTCTTCAAAGGCATCGGGGGCCAGAATGTGGTTCTTGAATCGGTCTACCTTTCCATGGACGAAGTATTTGGCTTCAATGGAGTATTGATCTGATGATGAAATAGGTTCATCATGGATAAAGAATGAGCGATGGTGCATATCATCCCAAGGGTACTTAGGAGTTGAAAGACCTTCAAGGATTTCCTCATCATTGTTAAAACAATCCATAGATAGATCGGAGGAAACCTCTATGTCTGAGGGAAGAGAAGGACTATTGGAACTGGAGATCATGTATATGGTGTTGGTTTTGTCTGAGGAAGAAACCAGAGGGTGGATCTCCTCAAGGATAGTAATGGTGGACACATGGGAGTGCGTCTGAAGGTCGTTAAGGAGTGACCGATACTCAGGAAAGTCTAGACAATGGTGAGAGTAATGACCATACAAGCCATAAACTGCACAAGGATGGTTGGTTCGCAATGACTTGTTCTTGACCACTACTGGCTCCAGGATGGTGACCACTGGAGTGTCATCAACCTCAGCTATAGTGGCCATATCGGTGTGAAGGATAGGAAAATTAGGACAGTTTTGTGTTGCATGACCTTGGATATTAAACAAAACAAAAATAGGAGTCGTACGTGGTTCAGTCGTTTCTTTGGTGGCCTTGCCCTCAACCTTCTTTGGAGGAGGAGGAGTAGACTTAGATATGGGAGGATTCTTTGATGGACTAGGAGGTGGGTGTGACACCATCTCAATAGGTTGGGTAGGAGTCAATAGGAACTGGGGAGTCAGGGGTGGGGTGGTTGGATCTAGATACCATACGAGAATTTCGAGCGTAAACTTTGGCAAGTTTAGAGTAGCCATGACAGGATTTCTCACGATGCCAGATGGTAGAAACAGGAAGGGAATTGAGTGTACTGAGAAGGAACCTCAATAGTTATCCGATGACTATGGTTGGCTTTGCGACTAAGATTACGATGTGGTCGGAATGGTACCCGAGGTGATGGTGCATAAATCCAATACTTCAATCGACGAAGAAGGGGGAGGTAAGGAAAAAAAGGTGTACATCATAGGAGTGTTGGAAAATAGGCTCAGGCCAATAGCAAATAAAGATGGAATGGATATGTTGTCAATGGTGGAGTCGATAGTCGGAAGTATGTTATCTGGTGTGACCGGCCCCTTAGGATCATAGTATGACAACTGCTCGACTGTCATGATCTTCCTGTCATGAGTTAACATCAAGAGTCAAAATACGGTAGAGGCTACGACTCACATGACATGCATATAGCTACATCCTAGGAGGATGTTGTAATCAAGTTGGGCATTGACAACCTCAATGTCAATCAACATTGTTTTACCAACTAACTCAATAGGAATGTTCATGAGAATCCCCTGTGGTTGAGTAGAGTGGCCATCGTAGGCGTAGAGAGCAGTGGTGGAAGGTTGGAGGATGGGGGACCCAATTTTCTGCCAAATAAAGGTTGACATAATGCAGGTGGATGCCCTCTCATCCATAATGCATCGATGTATGACCAAATTCTGAATTGAGACCGGAACTTGGAAGGCGACGGTAAACGAAATACTGGTCTCTCCTTGATCCAAGGCGAAGGTGATTAGCCTGGAATCAGAGGGATCAACGGCACATAGCGCAGACAAAAACACTTTACGCTGTGATGGGAAATTTTTAAGCACTTACAAAGTGGGCATGGCTATAGGAGATTAGGCCAAGTCATCAACTATGTTGTAGTTGAGGACAGCTCTAACAGTAGCATTATTTACAACACTGCGCATAGGAAACTGTGGGACTCTATCCGCCCCATCTGGGGGGGGTCTCTGTAACTGGAGATACATGTTAGAACTGGTAGAGGTAGACGTCATTGATGTGTCACCGATTTTTGTGGTGGATACATACTGGTTGTGTCGAGTCTAGAGGTTAACTTTAGATGACAATGCCATGAGGTGATGAACACCAGCCTTAGCAGGAGTTACGGGAGCAGGTGGAGCCAAGGGCTGGGTTGCAACCATTTCTTGGTGTGGTAGGGGGTTTTGGAGCACCATAGGTGGAGGACCTGGTGGTGTAGGGTTGGATTGAGCCGTAGCAGCCACGTTTGGATCACGTTGATTGTCATTTTGAAGGAGTTGTTAGACGCGAGCCATGTGAGGACATTGATAAGTGTAATGATCGTAGGTGTTGTAGATAGCACACGAATGGTTGGTTCACAACTATGGGTTCTTTCCAGGTTGATTGGGATGTTGGGTATTCTGTGCAGGGGGTTTGACATCGTTATTGTTTGGAGGGTTTGCATGTTGGCTGCCTCATTGGGGATGGTTATTTCCTCGATTTCTTCCTCTCTTATTCTTTCCCTAGCCTTGTTGGTTATTGGGGGCAGGTTGGTTAGGATGGTTTTGCTGAGTTTAAACCTGTCCCATAGAAACCGAAGGAGTTGGGGCTGAACCCGGAGTGGGTTGCACAGGCGGTGCATAATATACCAGAGGTGGTGGAGGGGATACAAATCTGGTCATCTAGCCAGAACATGAATGTGTCGAACAAGTAGGTCCATGAATGTGAGGAGTTGGTGCGGGAGGCTTATAGGATGAGGTGGCTCTGGAATGAGCCATCACGCATGAGTAATCAAGGGTGTAATTAAGGGGAGCATAAGATGGAGTAGCTCCAGAGTGAGCCATCATACATGAGTAATCGGGGACATAACTTTGTTGGGTGCCACCATGGGTGTTACCTAGATGGGGTGGCATCATGGGAGAGACCGCATAAAATTGGGGGTGTTGGGTAATAGAGTAGATGACTCCATCAGCAGCGTGAGATGCCCCCAGTGTATCATAGCGAGAGGTGTCGGCTCGAGGATCATCGGGTATGAGGATATTTAAGTAACCCGACTGAGCATAAATCTTGCACAAACTACGTAGATGCTGCCACTCATGGATATGATCCATGATGTGGGTAGCGGTGGTCTGGAAACAGGATAATAAGATCTCCACTCCCTCGTCATAACGGACGAGTAGTTGAAAGTATTGAAGGAACATTTTAGCGAGTGAGGAGAATTCAGGGTAAGTAGTATGGGGCAACTCGATGTACCACTTGGTCACAACACTCGTAAGTGTGCGTTGGAACAACCTCAATCTAACAGAGTCATCCACAATGTTGTTTGATGAACACCACAAGTGGAAAGACATGATGTGGTTCTGAGGGTCCTCTCATGAATTACCCGCAAAATTAGGTTTTTCTGAGGGAATTTTTGTAGGCATGGGAGGCCAATGTGGTTGATGACTAATGGGTTCATTTGTCAACCTTGCCAAATCTGGCAAGTTGAGACTAGCCATAAAAGGTAGGCTAGAGCCGAGGTTGGCTTGGGGAGGACCAGTAATGGTGCTGGTGGCTACAAGAATGTAGTTCCCATGCATGACTACGGGTGGATGAGTTTGTCTTCCCATAGTAGGAATAGTCAAAATGGACGTGGAAGGGCCACTTCCCCTAGGTATAAAAGGTGGTATGGTAGGAACCACAGTGATTGGTATGGGGCCGCCACTAGTGGGTAGCATACCAGCAGCAGTGTGTGCAGTGGCGATGGGACTACTGGAAGGGATACACATGATGATGGGTGGCAAGGACACAGGTCCACTGTCGAATATCCCACCATGGAAGGGATTTGGATGCACACCAGCCATGGGGATAGATAGAGCAGTGAATAAAATAGGTTCGGATTGATAGGAATCTGAATCGGATTCAGATGCCATGTGTGGCTCTGAAGGTGGTGAGTGACGTTGAAGATGGATTCGACGGTGACCGTTTAAAGAAACGAACTGGGGGGTGTTCCCCTAATCCTATACGATTAGCGTGGTGTAGCTATGATGACCTGCAAAATTGTTGTGTTTTAGTGACTAGGAATGAATATGGACCCCATGTTTGTTCAGCTTCCTAATGGTTCAAGGGAGTCATTTAGCCACCAATGTTGTCTAACGGCTTGCGTATTGGGGAAGTACCCCTCACTCCATGGCTCAGGTAAAACTGATAATCACTTTTCCACAAATGACAGCTCTTGGTTTACCTCACAGGTGGGAACTAGTCAATCAGATAGGGGTCGTTACCCTTTTCTCTTGGAAAGTCCTCTCAATGGCCAGCTACTTTGGGGTTCCTATGGTACTCCTCACAATGAGTTTTAGGGATATGCCCAAGTACTTCCCACAGTTAAGTGGATGGGGTTTGTACCCTGATCCAAAATTATATTAAGTTAATTAAATTTTAAGGCTCTGATCGGGGTCATGAACTGAGCGTTTAAACTTAGTGGTGTGAATTTGTGTGCAACTGTATGTCAAATAAAAAAAATTCTTCCAATAATGAAATTATGCTTGAAACAAATGAGTAATAAGGGACTGTTAATCAAACGTAGGAAACAAGCATGGGGTTTCGACTACGAAGCTCAACTATGGAAACTCATCAACCAAGTAAGGGAGACCTCAAACACACCAAGCGACTGTAAAAGATGAGATATGGAAACAAAAACAGGTCAGGACATGGTTTGGGACAGACAAGGGTCTGAAATAGGCACAAAAAATAGACTAAATACTAACAGTCGCACCTATCGGCAGAACAAGTGCGATCTGGGTCACACAGAACAAAGAGACAGATGTGATCTAGGTAGAAAACAGTCAAGTCATGCAAAAAAGAGGGTAAGACAAGACCGATTCGCTCATAATGGAGTCACAGTAGCGACTAGGGTCGCTCTAAAAGCCGAGACAGGAGCGATCTAGATTTTGGAGCAAGGTTGCACTTATTGAGGGTAAAGACGTGACCTAGGTCATGCTTTTCGGGCATAAAGGAGAGACTGGGTTGCGGCTTCCAGCTAGATAAGTATGACTCACACTGAATAGGAAATTTTTTGAAAAACCAGAGCCAGCTAGGGCCAAGGGGCATGAAATGATGCAGTAAAGGTTCAGATCGACCGCGAGGGGGCCCGATCTGTGATGGTTGAAGGCAGAAACTGAAGAAAAACATGTACCAAACCTGCAAAAACATGGATCTAAATGGATTGACCAAGGTGGAGTCACCAAAACTACAATGGGGATTTCTCCCATGTATCATGCAGAAGTACCAACCTTAGATCATTGTGATCGTAAGGAAGAATTCAATAGAAAATAAAACAACAAACTAAATTCGTAACATAAAGCAAATATTTTTCAACATTTTTCAACATCTAACGGATAAACTAAACTAATGCCAATGAATAAAATATGCCTCTTCTCCAGTAAAGTGAGCCACCATAGCCATCCTTGGAAGTGGTTCCGAAGCTCCACGGGTTGGTTCTCCAATTGTCTCCACAGACATGTGTCAAATGGGGACTAGATCTAGGATGGGTACGAAGAATGTCTCAACGTACACCGTGGGAATGGCACGAGAGTGATGGCAAGGGAGTGTGTGAATAACTGAGAGCAAAGGTGCCACAACGTACCCACGGATGAATATGAAGGAAAATGTGTTTTGGCAGAGCCCTTCACAATGTATTTATAGTATGGTCCTAGGGGTTTTTTACCCAATGTGGTAACCCATGGTATTTTTTGACCCGTGGTATTTTCCTGTGGTTTTCTAGCCCTTTCTCTTTTTTAGGGTTTTTTACCCTTTTTTGGGAGAGAGTGAGGGTAAACCATAGTAAATAATAGTGTTTTGGACCATCTTTTGTGGAAATACAATTGTAAAGGTCAAAAGTACGGGAAACAAGGTAGGAATATGATGTATGTATATAGTTTAGACCATGTAGAGCTAGGTGAAAACTTTTTTTGTGTTAACACTTCCTAAGTCCCAACAACCATGCTTGATCACCTTCTCCTTTCTTTACTTCTCCATAAAAATTTGGGGGCTTTATTCTTCTAAGCTCTCCTACTAGAGTTCATCTCGAGCAGACCTCCTCTTCTTGTATCTCACTAGAGATCTTTCAGGACTACTCTTTGTAATGATTGATGCATACCCCTTCTTTCTCTCTAAGTAATAGACCTCACATAACATATTTTATGACTCTTTTTAGTGGATCTTTGGATGGTATTCAATTATTTTAGATCATTCATAATCTGCTCCTGCATATGAATTATCCTTTCATTATCCTCTCTACACTTCCTCATCGAATCCTCCAAGCTTAACGATTCATTGCTCCTCTTATGTATAATTGAACTTCGTCTTTAAACAAACTCCTCTTCAGGACTATATGGTCCCCGTCCTTCCTCAAAATCCATCTCCAATATTTGACTTCCTACTGCTAAACTTGTACTTGTTGAATCTTTAGTCTTCACAGGTTTGATTAAAATATCAATTTAGTGGTCACACCGCTTGGTCAATCAATATTTGGGAACTGCAAAGTGTTCATTATCAACATTATGTTAGTAAACTTTTCATTGGTATAAGTTCATTATCATTAAAAATATTTTTCTTCTTGTTTATAAAGTAACTAGCCAACTTTTCTAAGTTACAATCTACCTAATTGCACAAGGGGGCTAGAAATCCTTCCAAGATTTCTCTTTACTGGTTGAACATCAAGTCCATATCTATCCCAAACTAACAATTTAATTAACTAACTCACATTTGAACCTATATTAAGGTGCATGCATCCAAGTTATCTCATGCAAATGCATGTTTACAAAGTGACTTGAAACTTTGTAGAAGGCTCAACAGTCGCAGTGTTGAAACCTTTATCTCTGAAACCACTTGTAATGTCCTTGAACCTTATGACAAGGCAAAAGGTTCTATAGTTCGGCTTAAGAAAACCAGAATAAGGTTATGACAACCTACCATTAAATGATTAATTAAAGTTCTAACTTTAATTAACATTACTAAAGTTGTGTTACTTAAATAAATAATCCGTCGCCCTTAGTTAAATAATCTCAACACTTAATAAAATCTATCCACATTAAATTTAAGTTCATAATCTCATTTAGTGCATGAATAATGAATCTATTATCATAGTGTGATTAATGTCCTACATTATATTCTTATACTTCGTAAATATTATTGAAAGCATAGTTTCTAGTTGTCAAGTATTGTGTCATTAATTGTTTACAGGTTTAATTAGTTTGTGGAGTTGTTGGGTGTGTGATTTTAGTGAAGATAAACACTAAGGAAAAAACATATCAAGAAACATATGTAGATTGTAACCTACAACCACACCACAACCAAATCAGAATCAAAGGAACTAGTTACAACGACAACCCACAAAATTGTAACATACCCGATATTCCTCACAAGTAAATTATGAGAAAATGGCGGTAAATTGTCACTTTTACCATAACCAACAAGTCAACCATGTTAATCTCTTGAGAGTGTGAATTCACATAATGATAAAAACTAATGTGTACATTAAAATACTAACATCACAAGTTCTCATTAGTGTATCTTAACTCTTTGGACGTACTTCATCTTTCTCACATTGTAAACATTACTACCACTTTACCCTAATTTGAGGCCATGGTAATAAGATCTTACAATTTATTAATTACTTACCTATAAATCCAGATATTGAAATCAAAATGTTAAACAAAGGGTATTGAATCATTTAACTATCCAAATAGCTTTCCTCCATAAAATATATACCTTTAACTGTATGCTTGCGAGTGTTTTTAATAGGCCATTGTACCAATAAAGATAATGTACCATAAGCATTTATTGTGCATCATCCATTCATTAAATACCATCATAAAAATGAGTATATACAAACATAAAAACATAGGACAAAAAGAGAGTAATCATATGCGTGGTTCACCCCATCCATGAGGCTACATCCACCAAAGCTTGTTAGTCTTTATATTATTTTATCAAGAAAATATTTACAAATTTCGTGGCACATCCCCTACCAATCTCTTTCACCAAGAATACTCTTCAATTACTAATTGAACTCTTTGTAGGTCCTTCCAGTTTCATGGAAAACCTTTTCACTGAGACTTGTTCAAAACTTACAAAGCTTCAACCGTCTCTCCTTAAATAAAACATGTGAAAGAAACACATCCCTTCATGATCTTAATACAATGTTTACCAATATATTATTTACATAAATCCCATCACCATATTATAGTTCTTCAACTAAATATATTATAAAACTCTTATCAAAGGGTTCTTTAATTAACCCCTTATCACCAAGATTACCTATAAATCTACACAACCTATTTTCTATTCAAAAAGAATATATTGAGACTAAAATCGTCTTTCTAACCCCCAAGTCCATTTTATTCTCCTTTCAATTCTTTTAAATCTAATTACTCTCATTCCATTAGAAGTATCATAATACTTAACCTTTACTTTAATCTTCTTATAAATGAATTACAAAAGTGTAAAACTCAATTATAAATGGACATATGAGGCATACAAAAGAAAATGTACATTTGTAAAGAAAGGGGAACCTTTATACAAAGGAACACGTATGCAAATATATATAATTGTATGATATAACATATCATATCACCATTCCTACGTGGATACTATATCCAAGCTTTAACAAAGGTATAATAAAAAAATATATATAATTATATGATATAACATATCATATCACTATTCCTACGTGGATATATATACAGAACACACCAAATTTGATAGCTATTTGAGTGCAATATCTAAGGAGAGGTTTGCACCTCAAGAGATTTTATCCCTCTCCGATAGAGCCTAGGATTTGGATCTAAGCTGGTATAATAGACAAACACATTAAACCATTTAAATAGTTCTTGTGTCAAAAATATTAATATATAATATCTATTAGTTAACCCAATTAAAGTAATTAATGACTATGCATTAATAAAGAGTATATTAAAATGTTTTCAAACTTATTTCTATACCAAAAATCAATTGCCATTTACACTGATTAATTTGTAAATTATTATCAAATAAGATAATCTCATCAAACTAGACTTGAATTCCATTTTCAACTTAAGTGTTAAACCTTTCTAGTAATATCTATTAAAGTTTAACTTAAATTAACAATTATAAACTAGACACTTAAATAAGGTTTAATAACCCAATGTAGAACTTGACTCTTAAATATCACACGTATCTCTCAAATAAAGAAAGTTTGCTTCTAGAACACTTTAAAGTCTACTTGTAGAGTTTCATTCTTTTCAAGCGAGAGTATAATAGTATATTATCACTATAAAGGGTGGCTTCTCATAGAATCATATTCTCTACCCCTTTCGTTCTATATAATAAGCACTTAATATGAATTCAAAATAAGGAAATAAAATTTAAGAAACTAATATTCACTGGAGACCATTCGCCCACAAGAAGATTGCAAAGATCAACAAAATAGTAGTATAGATAAAGGAGGTTGGGTGGCGGTTTTCCTACAAGGAAACGCAACTTGCACTTCAGCTCCAATAAGAAAATAAAAAGAAGTATTTCTCCATAATCCAACTTTGTTTCAATGTCTGTATAGATCAAACGTTTACAGATATTTAATGTCTCCTATGGGGAGCCAAACCTCCATTCCTCGCAAAGATATATGAATCCATATTGTAGAGATCTCCGAGTAGTTAAGTGTTGAACTTACGCCCATGAATTCTCCCAAGGGAATCCGTCGTCCCTCTCTTCAGCCAAAAAATCTGATTATCCAAAATGTAGATTGGAAAGTGAAGGCCCCTCTTTGTGTTTTCCTCTCTTCTTTATACCTAAAAAGAGGAACCAACAATCCCATGAATCTTGCCAACGAATTTGTTATCAGTGACTAAATTCTAGGTAATCATAAGTTTGAGCTTGGCATAGTGGGAAACAAAACCCTACATAGTCTGTTGATTTGTTTTTCATGACAAGGAGAGAATGACACCTGCACATCCATATGCATTTTTTTTGGTCGAGGTCTAAGGGGATGTTACATATCACCTCCCAATGGTTGTCCCCTACAACCATTTTTCACTAATATGTTTTAGATTCATGGCTTACTCCCTCTATCCATCAATCAATATTGCATTCATATTACATTATCAAAACTTAGATCTACAAATAGGATCATATCCAAGAATATAACAAATCCATTCTAACAACTAGTGCGCTCAACCTAGCACTAAGAAAACTCCTATACCAAAATGAACATATCTTGTTCATCCGAAAAAAAAACTGACCAAGCGAAAGGTGATCCTTACTGGAAACATTGTTCTAAACACAATGGAACAGGTATCAAAGCACAAAAATGAACATATATTGGTGAACCAGAACATATGGTTTTTCCCCTCCCAATACCGTAGAGTCATATTTATAGTTTTTGAAGAAGAGAAAGAAGATCATAATGAATATCATCTCGGTTTCGAATCATACGCAGTCCATTATTCCTCTAACCATATTATGACATACACTAATCAAGGATATAGATAACTCAATTCACCACCTTTGCACATAATCATCATAATAATATGTTAAAACATAAATAAAATCATATGAGAATACTTATCTCAAGATATGGGCAATTGGCTGCAACGGGACGACTTTCCTCCCAACCATAGACACTGTTAAGCATTCCTCACTTGAATAGTTCACCCCCAAGCTGAGACCATGGATCCATAGGTAGAGAAACACTTAGTCTATCAACTCTCAGAACTGCCTATTCTGAGAACCGCAATGCTTCCCACTACTACTTTCCTACCCGTCTCCACTACCTATGGGATATGACCTAGCTCACCATTCCCATTTCTTGGCTTCCTGTGTGAGAACTTGGACTAGTAGAGTGATAGAATGGAATCAAAGGGAAAACAACTATACTAACTCTAAGTCTCAATACACTCCTAATCCTACCAACATTCCCAACATGGATAGATAGCACAAGTCACATGGTCCAAAGCTCAATATTAACTTCAACAAGGAGAGGGCATATGAATTTATAACATGAGGCTAACTCTAATCCAAAGGGATCAACTCAAATTAGAGAGAGGTAAGGTTTAAGATTCATCATCCAGACTTAACTTGAATTAATGGAGTGGTGACTTAGTGAGAAAATTCTCTTTTTCGAATTAGCACCATGAGGAGGAGTTACAAAAAACCGAGTGGATCCATGAAGAGCACATGGAAGCACACTAATGCATAAAGCGGGTTATAAAACATCAAGGTGGGAAAATAGGTGAAATAAGGCATCCAATATGGTCATAAATATCATGAAAGCACAAAAACAAGATCATCATTGCATAGTGTAAGAGTGGAAGTTAGAAAATAGATTAAAACCCCTAAAAACTAGGAAAAGGGCTCATAAATGTGAGGGAATATATTCCCAAGAAGGGATCCCTAGGCAAGAGGGGTCCACTAAACTGTGCAAACGATGCAATATTAACTCCATAGTCCATAAATATTGAGAATAGGGTCTATTGTACAAGGTTTGGATGACCAACATTATTAATGTCACCAAGGTGCAAATATGAATTATGATGGACAAACTTAATCCAACAACAAGTTATAACTAATAAGGTGCTAGGTATTTCCCCATTCCCCCTCACTTTGTCGGATCCATGGTCCTCCATAATTTTTTAATTTCCTTAGTTGAGCCAGTTGTTTATTTAATCAATAGTAACAACATTCAAATATAGAAAAGATGCTAGTAATAACATTAACATTTAATAATAGTGCCAAATTCCAAAGTCACGTTATCAAACAATAATCATAACTCCTTAATCACATTAATCCTTCAAAGGTGTATAAGTCCACAATCATATAAAATATCATGTCCATAATGCAAAAGAAAATAAGTCACATGAAGTATCATAATTCTGGAGCTTAATGATGTCAGGTAAGAGATGCGGGTATAGTCAGCAACTCTCCGATCCAATCAACAACCAACAGTAACTGAATTGTCGTCCCCATTGTCAATCAGATTTCAAATACGCGGTAAATTGTTTTTCATAACCAAAATTTTGCACTCGGCCATATTGTTAACAAGATTGCTTGTTAAATATGTGAAATGGCTTGTGGACCGTCCGATCAGTGTCCCCACTAAATTGACAATGGACTCAAAATAAGATGAAACGAAATTTATAAAAATTTCACACACATAAGAATATTTCCAAACCGCGCAACTTCTCCCAGTGAAATGTTTGTGCACCGTCGATGTGTTTTGATGATCGATCTTTGTTGTTGATCTCCACCCGATTTCCAGCGATTAGTTCTGATTTTGCAACCCAACTCACCTTTTATCCTCCTCTCTCTTTTATCAATGAAATGTCTTTATCGTTGTCGATTTTCTCCAATATCGATCTCCACCACACAATCTTCAATCGTATGAGCGATTGGTTTAGGATTATCTCAAGCACAATTTTTATTTGCAAAATCCAATTTCAACCATGGATCTATACAAGATATTTGTTCATTAATTCTCTGGTTGAATTGATCCGTGGAACGATCAATTCCTTCGTACAACGCTCCTCTTAGACAAATTCGATCTCCTACGCTTATATCATATTTTGAAATGCACACACACATAGAGAAATTCAAATCAATAGTTCTAGTGATTGAACCGAAGGTATAAATACTCAAATTACTTGCAGAGTAAACTCTGTTCTTCATTCAATTTAACCATAGGTACAATTTTCTCACTCACAATCTCTGCACTCTTCACTCCACGTTATCTCTTCCTCTTTCCATATTCTATCTTTTACATTTCAATTCTTTTTATAATATTTTGCAAACCTATCAAATCCGAATACGTTGGATCTGAAGACCTAATAATAAAAAAATCCTATCAACAAAGATCTATCCTTGAAGAATTCCTCGCAGGGTTCAAGGAGAATAATGGAAAATTTCCACTTATTACAAACTAAAACTAACCCTATCTATCTAACAGCGAACCCTATCCTTCTAGAAGTGATTACATGGAATGTTGACTCATCAGTCAACGAAATCTGAGTTGGATGATCCTCCATCATACTCCTAGGGAAGAAAAGAACTCTTCAATAGATGTCAAGGGTCCACATTGTATTTGGAAATTTCTTGATCTTTCATTCATGCTGCATCCTCAGAAGGTTGATTCTTCCATTTGACTAAGTACTGAAAGAAGGTTTTGTTCCTAGTCTTCCTTAGAATTATTTTGTCAAGGATGGCTTCAATCTAAGGTTGTTCTTTTTGTGGAATATTTCCTTTCCAATCTATAATTGAATCATCTCCATCTGAAGTTATACCATATATCTAGATACCTGCATCTCTAAAAGTATACAAATCTGAAACATTAAAAATTGGTGAAATCTGGAGGTCAAAAGGAAGCTCAATCTCATAAGCATTTGCAAAAAACTTCCTTAAAACTTTACAAGGTCCAATATTTTAAAGCTTCAATTTATTATAAGTTCCTTTAGGGAGAAAACATGAAGTTGAGAAACACTTTTTCTTTTTTTTTAACGAAACAAACAACAAAATTTCATGTTTTTAAACTTCAACCCCTTCATACCGATATCTCCCTTAGGAATTTCACCTTGAGCTAAAAACACAAGTTTTAGGGAATTGAATTAGCTATGTACTCATTTTTTTTTAAATTATAGATTTATAGCGGGGAAAATTTGGCGTCCACCAACAACATATACTTTAAAATTTTAAGTATGAATAATGAGTGACGTCTGTGCACCACATTTTTCTTAGAGATAGTTATTCATTTTAGGGAAACAAAATTTATACTCATAATCTACACAGATTGAACTTGTGCACAGACCATATTTTGAGGTTTTTCGGACTTGAGAACTATTCTTTATTATTTATCGAAACAACATAAGTTCATAAAATGGTGCATTATCGACACACGTTGGTGAGATTCAATTTTTTTTTTAGTGTGACTCTTATTGGAAAAACTAAAAGTACCCTTTTGAATAGGACACGACAATTATGATCTCTATAAATATTTCAAATTTTTTGGTGTTTTCTTTGTTATGATATTGAATTTTTATTTTGGGTGATTTTCAGAGTAATAAAATTCTTAAGGGATAAGGTTTAGATAAAAAAATATTAATAAATAGAAATTCAAATTGAAACAATTATTATATCATTGGAAACTAGATTCATAGATTAATCCATTGCTACCAAGTCCGGCGTCAAATAATATTTAAAATTTGCAGGGGTTTGGACTTCCTAAGGTTGTAGGTTCCAGAAAGATGCTAGATATTTTTGCAGGTTTTGTTGACGATGAACTCTCAGTAGATATTTTAGTTCAAACTCTCATACAAGAGTTTTTTTTAAATACAACACGATGATTGGTTCAAACTCTCAGCCTAGAGTTTTATTCAACTCTCGACCGAGAGTTTGAACTCTCAAACTCTCGGCCTATAGTTTTTTAAACTCTCGGCCTAGAGTTTGAGGTTGAATTTTTTTCACGTGTTCATCTGCACGTCCTCGTTTTTTTTTCACTCCGTTGTCATAAAATTGTTTCCCAACTTCATGTTTTCACCCTTTAGGGAACCTTTCCTTTCTAATATAGGACATCACTAAATCTCCAACCTGGAAGTTTACTTCTCTTCTCTTCAAGTCTACCCTCTTTTTATATTTTCTACACTTTCCTATAATCTCCTCTTGATATTCTCCTATATCTCATGCATGCTAATTGAAAATTCTTCACCCTCTGCACTTATTTTTTCCTATTTTCTCAAATCTCTAAGTTCATATACACCTCTTGGATGCATCCCATAGACAATTTGAAAATGACTCATGCATGTAATTTTGTTGGGTGAATCATTGTATGCGAACTCAACCTGAGCAAGAGCTAAGTCCCACTGTTTAAATCAAAATGTCATCTAGATACACTATCACAAACTTTCCAGTAAATTCTTTTAAAACCTCATTCATCAACCTCATGAAGGTACTAGGTGCATTAGTAAGCCCAAATGGCATCACTAACGATTCATGCAAACCATCATTAGTTTTAAATGTTGTTTTCCATTCATCCCCTTCCATTATCCTAATCTGATGATATCCACTTTTCAAATCTATTTTGGAAAAATATTTTGAACCACTTAAACAGTCCATCAGATCATCAATTATGGGTAAAGGGAATCTATACCTGATAGTGATATTGTTGATTTCCCTGGAGTTAGTGCACATCTTCCACCCACCATCTTTCTTTGGACTAAGTACAATGGGTATTGCACAAGGACTCAAGCTTTCTTTTACCAATCCTTTCTCCAACAGCTCCTGTACCTGGTGTTTGATTTCTTCATTTTCTTGAGGAGATAATCTGTATGTTGATTTATTAGGTAAACTTGCACTGGGTATTAAGTCAATGTGATGACTAATACTTCTTACAATGGGTAAAGCATTTGGAAACTCATCCAAAATGATGTCATCATACTCATCAAGCAAATTTTCAACATCAATAAGCAAATCATCTGAATTTGTAGAAGTTAAAATTACCTTTGGCTTACCAACAAGGGAAAAATGTAAATCCTCCTCTTTCTGGACTTCTTGCAACAACTCTTTTCCTATCATCAACAAAATGTTTGAACTTGAACCTTCCTGAACTACTTCATCTTCCAAGGTTGACAAAGTATGTCTCTTTCCATCTTTCTCCAGATAATAAGTATTTTTTCTCCCTTCATGAACAACTTTCTTGTCATGGTCTCCCTAAGAGTATATGGCACACATCCATAGGAATTACGTCACATAATACTTCGTCTTTGTAAGTACCAATCTGGAATTCCACATTAAACTTCTCATTCACCAAGAGGTGATGTCCTTTTTGAAACCAGGACACTTTGTAGGGAATGGGACGCTTCATCCTCTTCAATCCCAGCTTCTCTACCATCTCAGTGGAAACCAAATTATCTGTACTACCACTATCAATAACCATTTTACAACACTTACCTTGTGACTTACACCTTGTTCTGAACAAACTTTTCCTTTGAGTTGGTTCATGTAATTGTTTCTTTGTTTTTCCTAAGACTCTCTTCAACATAAGAGATTCTCCTTCCTCTGGAGAGTTATTCATCTATGTTTCTTCTTTTGACTCTTCTTAAGCCTCTACAACATTCACATTTATATGATTTAAAAACTGATTTCTTGGACACTTCCAAGACATATGTATAATCTCTCCACAAGAAAAACATTTTACCTCTCCATGTCTGCCTCTTCCTCTGCCTCCTCTGAATCCTCCTCTCTGGGATGACTAGCTTCTATAACCCTTAGCTCCATCTTTGGAAGTCCTACCTCCACCACTAGGAGATCCTCTTCCTCTTACTATATTCTTTCCTCTATTTTTCTGGTTCTGTTTTATTAACAATCTCTCTTCTACCTTTGAAGCAACTTGATATGCATCTTCTACATTTTTCAAATTTAATAAACTGAGCTCATTCTGTATATCGTATCTTAATCCATTGATATACCTCGCTACTCTTTCTAGACCTCCATGTGTGTGTCCAGCTCTAATGCTTAGTTTAAAATGTTCTCCTGTGTATTATTTTATAGTCATGGGCTTCTGTCTAAGGTTCTATAATTGTCTATTAAGGTTCAATTGATAGTCCTTAGGCATAAACTAACTCTTAATATTACGTAGCATATTATCCCAAGAGTTTATTTTTGACTTACCTCTTCTTTCTCAATGGATCTGGAGCTCATCCCACCAGATAGCTGCATGTCCCTTCATTCTGGTAGCTGCATATCTTACTTTCTTCTTGTCTTCAATTTCTTCAAAATCAAAATATTTATTCATAGCATTAATCCAATCCATAAGTTCTTCAACATTTAAGTTACCTTCATACATAGGTACTTCCACTCTTGGTCTATTATTGGCCTTCATCACCATCTTTAAAACTTTGACTTCTTCAAGATCTTCTTCTTCTTCGTTAGAGGATTCTTCTTCTTCATTATTTCCATCTGAATTGTCTGAGTGGCTCTTTATTTCCATAGCTTCTAGTATTTCTTCCAGTCTTCTCATGTATATATGCATATCTATCTTTGTAGGTTGTCTTCCTCAACCACGTCCTACAGGAACCCCATGCGCTCGTCCTCATCTTGGAGAAATCTTTAGCCAAGCTCTAATACCAAACCTGATGCCAAGTAAGAGATGCAAGTCTAGTTAGAAACTCCACGATCCATTCAGCAACCAACAGTAGTTGAACTGTCGTCCTCGTGGTCAACCGGATTTCAAATCTGCCGTAAATTCTTTTTCATAACCGAAATTTCACACTCAACCAGATTGTTAACAAGGTTTCTTGTTAAATCTATGAAATGGCTTGTGGACCATCTGATCAGTGTCCCCACTAAATCGACGATGGACTCCAAATAAGATGAAACCAAATTTATAGAAATTTCGTGCACATCAGAATTTTTCTAAACCGCGCAACTCCTCCTAGCGAAATCATTGTGCGTAATCGATCTGTTTTGATGATTGATCTCAGCCACTGATCTCAACATGATTTCCAATGATTAATTTTTATTTTGCAACCCGACTCACCTTTTATCCTCCTCACTCTTTTATGAGCGAAATGTCTTTACTGTCGTCTATCTTCTCCAAGATCGATCTCCATCGCACGATCTTCAGTCATATGGGAGATTGGTTTAGGATTATCTTTGGCACAAATTTTATTTATGAAATCCAATTTCAACCATGGATCTATACAAGATATGCGTTCATTAATTCTCTGCTTGAATTGATAATTGGAATGATCAATTCCTTACCACAGTGCTCCTCTCAGACAAATTCGATCTCCTACACTTATATCAAATTTTGAAATGCACACATACACATAGAGAAATTCAAATCAATACTTATAGTGATTGAATCAAAGGTATAAATATTCAAATTACTTGCATAGTAAACTATTTTCTTCATTCAATTTAACCAGAGGTACAATTTTCTCAATCACAATCTCTGCAATCTTCACTCCACACTCTCTCTTCCTCTTTCCATAATCTATATTTTACATTTCAATTATTTTTATAATATTCTGCAAACCTATCAGATTTGATAAGGTTGGATCTGAAGACCTAATAAAACAAATCCTATCAACAAATATCTATCCTTGAAGAATTCCTCGCAGGGTTCAAGGAAAATATGGAAAATTGCCACTTATTACAAAATAAAACTAACCCTATCTATCTAACAATGAACCCTATCCTTCTATAAGTGATTGCATGGAATGTTGACTCATCAGTCAAAAAAATCTGAGTTGGATTCTCCTGCATCATTTAACAACTGGGGTATTACACATTCACAAACCTCTTCATTTGTGTTGTGGAAACCATGGACAAGTTAGTCTTAAATTAATGAGATATTACTATGTATTCATTCCCATCCTTGAAGAAATGATATTGATTCTTCTCTCCTTGAAAGATAGCCTTCATGTCAAACAAATATGGACTACCCAAGACCATGCCACACATATCGAGGGGTATTACATCCAAATCTACTTCATTAATAAAATCAGCATTGATGGAAAATCTAAGCCTACACCACTTAGTAACTTGTAATTGTGCATTCTTACATACCCATACAAGTCAATATGGTTTAGGATGTAATTTAGTTTCCAATCCAATTCTCTTAACAATGCCTTCAGAAATAAAGTTTGCTTGAGATCCACTGTCAATAAGTGTTACCAATTTTACTGTGTTTTGGGATAACCCTTAAATGAAATAATTATTCCCTCTTCTTTAGTGATCAAATTGGAAGAAGTACATGTGTTAGAGGTTATACCTTTAATAGAAACAACTGATCCTTTGGTTTCATCTTCATATTCAAATCCGAGATCATACCTAAATGTAGCATTGGTCTTGTTCTTACCTCCCTGGTGCTTATCCCATTTTGGTTTCAACTCTGGATATAGCTTCCAACAATGTTCTACATCATGTCCATCTCTATGACAATTAGAACATTAAAGTTTTGTATGCCCCTTCTTAACTATAGCATATCGATTCATCTTCTTTTTTCCTTTTTTCTTGCTTTCCTTCAACTCACTAGATTTAGTTGAGTAATTGTCATTTTTCCTCTCTATTTCAAGATGAATTGTTTGCACACTAACCTCATCAATGTTAGTTGGATTAAAAATAAGAATGATATGCCTCATATAATCATGTAATCCACCTATTTATTTCAACAAGGTATCATGTGTATATAGAGAAACACCCAAAATCATATCTCTTTTTCTAAACTCCTATGTATATTCTTGTACACTATGATCCCCTTACATTGCCTGAAACTTTGACAATCCATGACTTCATGTTGCATATAACCCAATGAATAAAACTGCTTCTTCAATGCATATGTATACTCAAATCTAGAAGTAATTACTTTATTTTTACTACAAAGGTCATCCTAGGTCTTACTCTCCCACCATGTCAAGGTTGTTTCGCCCATGTGGAGAGTAGAAAGATGGAATTTTATGGACTCATCCACAATATTTTGGATTCTGCAATAACCTTCAATATGCTTAAGCCAATTATCCAGTTTCTATGCATATAATTCACCATTATAGATAGGAAAATCAAATTTGACATCTAGTTTAAATAAGGACTTTTTAGAAACATATTTATGATAAAAACTAGAATGATGAGAAGATGAGGAAGAAGAAGAAGAGTTTGATCTTAAAGATGTAGATGGAGGCTCAAGAGGGTCTCCTCGTTTTCTCTGGTTCAATAAATCATTATCCTCGGATTTCTCCTTCTTTGTTTCCTTCTTTACCAATCTCTCTTGATAATATGCAAACAATTTTTCTACCCTATCTGCCATCTGATAGAAAGTCTTTTGGAAAGCCTTCTCATCTTCTTCTCAGTAGTCTTAATCTTCCATTTTCTTTCTTAGATGTGCACATCCAATATCTGGATTGAAAGTCTCAAGTTGGCTTTCACCTCACTTAAGCCTTGATCTAGTTAACATTCACACTCTAAAATTCCTTGGTTAGCCTGCTCTGATACCAAACATGATCTGAAAATGACAGGATCTGCTAACACTTGAATTTGCATATGAATTATTAAACCAATTAACTTGTAAAAACACTTTAAATAACAAGATTATAAAAGGCTTGAAAATAACTTAAAGAATATAAATGAACATGTGATGCAAACCATAAGAATGTGGACACCGTATGATAATGGAGTTCGTCCCTAATGGACTTCATTTGCAGGTCCAGCTCTAATGAGGACCAAACTTGTTAGTCTTCAAAAAATACAATTGTATTTGAGATGCTACAAAAGAGACTTAGGCTTCAATAATGAATTCCTCTCACTTTCCAAAAACTCTCAAGACTGGCTAAAAGCCTCGTACAAAAATAAGCAAAGTTTCAAAGCCTTTACACAGGCATAAGGGAATATTACCATTCTCTCCTCAAAATTTTCCATACTTACAAAGTAAAATACATTAATTTATATAACCAAAGTTGTATAACTTCAATCCCCAAATTGAATGGGATAAGATCCAAAAAATAAGAGATAAAAATATATGGCAATCCCAAAATATATGGTAAATTAAAACCATATATGATAAACAATGCAAAGTATTTAAACATTTGTACATAGGGCACACCCATATTTGGGGAATAAATCTGATTCAAACAGATTTAAAACAAATATAATCCAGATCCCTTAACAAACAGAGCGTTTGTTGCGTTGGTTCTATTGGGAGGCCATCGGTTCAAACCTACAGACCTCTCCCCCTATTGTGATTTTGTTGGCATAAAACATATTTCATGGCATATGATTACAATACATGTGGTTCTTGTTTGGGATCTACACCAGTTCCATGGTTACATAGTACAAAGTTTAAATATAGATTATGGGGTCCCTCGCCTTTTCCCCAATAAGAATTCCATACAAATTTAATTAAAACTTGTAATCTATATGGTTAAGGAACTCCAGTGAGAATCATGGATAGGCAGATAGTGTGGCGGAGGTTAGAGGTTCGATCCTCCTTAACCACCATAAATTTTGGTAAACAAATTTTAATTGTGGCCAATCGGATCACCATGTGGTGACCTTTGATTGGTCCACTTGTATGCCATCTATATGCCAACTAAATGTTATATTTTTATCATATAAGCTACCATTATGATCTTAGGATCTTTAACTGAGAGAATAACATGCACAGCAATAAAACACAAGCACAACACAAGAGACAAGAGACATAAAGATATTTCCACGAGGAAACCATCAAGGAGAAAACCCCGCAACTTCCTCGGAGATAGAATCAGCACCAAAGGTAAAACCCAAAAACATAAAGATGATCTCCCGACAGCAGCAGTCTCTTTCTCTCAAACTGAGAGAGCTTCTTCTCTCTCACTCATGCACCCCAATGAGTGAGTGTGTGTATCCTAAATATAGAGACTCACTCTCTATTTATATTCTTCCATTCACTTGGAACCCACTCCATCATGTCGGCCTCACTTAACAATTACTTACTAGAGCTGACATCTCTAGGAGTGTCTAATAACCCTAGTGCCCTGCCACTTGTGGGGACTTTGCCTCCTTTGACCAATAGGAGGGTAACACAATGGTGGGGACTATTGCCCCAACTTACAATGACTCACCTAGGGTCGACTTCACTAGAATAGTCTAATAACCCAAGGGCCCCATAACTGTGGGGACTTTAACCCTTGACCAATAGGAGGGTTACCCACAATGACTTGACATGACTTTCTCATTATAGAAACTTCCCTAAATAAACATCAGGGTATGACATGACTCAAGTACATCACAAATACATCCTGGAATAAACATCGGATTACAATACATAAGAAATACGGATGAATACTTTCCAAAGTTACAAATACATCAACACTCCCTCTTAACTAGGAAGGTATTCTCTCGACACAATTTATCAGCACAGGTCTTCTTCTCTGTATCATCTAGATCATCATTGAGTTCTCGCCGTATTCATCTTCAAGTCATATTCATCTGGATCTGGATCATCACTCAGTCTGGATCATCGTCATCACTGGATCTAGATCATCACTCGATCTGGATCATCATTGGACGTCATCACTAGATCTGGACATCATTACTAGATCTGGATCATCACTCGATCTGAATCATCACTAGACATCATCACAGGATCTGGATCATTACTCGATCTAGATCATCACTGCTGGATCATCTTCACTGGATCTAGATCATCATTGGGCATCATCACTGCTGGATCATCATCACGGGATCTAGATAATCACTCAATATGGATCTTCACTGGCCATCATCACTGGATCTAGATAATCACTGGTGCTATCTCATGATTCTTCTCGTCACAGGAAGTTCTACAGAGCCAACCCTTTTTCATGCTAGTTGTAGGCCTAGCCTCCATGTAAGTCTTCTTCAGCACTTGTATCTGACCTACTCGTCAGAAAGGCACGGTACTCACATCCATCCAGGTTGGAACCACATCCTACCACAATGATGGAAGATCTATGTTCTTCCATCCAGACCGGAACCACATCCTACCACAATGATGGAAGAGTTCTGTACTTCCATCTAGGATGGAGCCACATCCTACCATAATGATGGAAGATTTCCATACTTTCATCCAGGCCGAAACCAAATCCTACCACAATGATGGAAGATCTTTGTTCTTCCATCCATGCCGGAAACGCATCCTACCACAATGATGAAAGACTCTCATCCAGGCCGGAACACATCTTGCTCACAATGATGAAAGATTTCTGCACTTACATTCATCCAGGAGGGAACACATCCTGCTCACAATGATGAAAAGGCTCTGCACTTACATCCATCCAGGCAGGAACACATCCTGCTCACAATGATGGAAGGGCTCTGCACTCATATCTGATCTTGTAGGAACCTTTCCTACAGTCACATCAGAATGGCCCCTAGTCCTCCTCGACTGAGCTACCTGATAACTGGCCAGGTGCCTCCATTCTCCTAGAGAATGGCAGTTGCCCTTACATCTGACCTGCTCGTTGGAATGGCCAACACTCACATCTAACATGGAAGGAACCTAATCCTTTAACCATGAAAAAATGGTTCAGCCCTTACATTTGATCAAGTGGGAACACATCCCTCTATCACATTAGAATGGCAACTCATTCCTAGACTGGGTTCTCCTGGTACCTCACCAAGAAGCTCCATTCAAAGAATGGCAATTTCCCTTACATCTGTCCTACTCGACAGAATGGCCAGCACTCATATCTCACATGGAAGGAACCAATCCTCTCACCATGACAGAATGGCTCAGCCCTTATATCTGACCTACTCGTCAGAATGGCTATGGATCTCAGCACTCATATCTGACATGGAAGGAACCAATCCTCTCACCCTGATAGAATGGCTCAGCCCTTATATCTGACCTACTCGTCAAAATGGCTATGGATCTCAGCACTCATATCTGACATGGAAGGAACCAATCCTCTCACCATGACAGAATGACTCAGCCCTTACATCTGACCATGGAAGGAACCAATCCTCTCACCATGTCAGAATGGCTATGGGTCTCATCACTTTCCCTTGGAGGAAACCTTGATCTAGAGAACACCAAGCTTCTCCCTGAAGTGCTCGAACTTCAGCCTAGCCAATGGCTTCGTCAATACATCATCTATCTGGTCCTCCATTGCAACATACTGGAGCTTCACTTCTCCCCTCTGCACCATATCCCTGATATAGTGATACTTGATCTCGATATGCTTCGACTTGCCATGGAACACTGGATTCTCTAACAACTTCACGCAAGTCTGGTTGTCACAATGTATACAATTAGCATCCATCTAGAGATCAAATAAATCTGACAGTAGCTTTCGTAGCCATACTGCCTCACAACTAGTTGAACAAGCTATGACATACTCTGCTTTAGTTGTACTTAGTGCCACATAGGATTGCTTCCTGCTAAACCAAGAGATCACACCTGATCCCATATTGAAGCAACACCTTGAAGTGTTATTCCTATCGATGGCACTACCTTCCCAATCTAAATCAACATAACCCTCCAGGTTAATATTCTGATTCATATCGTACTTGAGCCCATAATCAATTATACCCTTTAGGTACCTCAGAATATGCTTTGCAGCAATCAAGTGAAAATGTCTTGGATGTATCAAGAACTGGCTCAAGGTGTTCATAGCAAAGCAACTGTCTAGTCTCGTGTTCATCAGATACATCAAGGAACCAATCATCTGATGATACATCATAGCATCAACTGTCTCTGATGAAGCATCACTTAACAGCTTCAGGTTCGATGCAATAGGTGTGGTCATGCAATCCATCATCATGAACCTATTCAGGATCTCTATTGCATACTTCCCTTGTCCACACCTCCATGCCTAGAAAATAGTGTGTCGACACATAACAGGAGCATCATTGGTCTTCATCCTTCGACCTTGAGGCAAAGGTTGGAATCCACTTTACTCTCAGTAAAGCCTAGAGTCATCAGTAATCTGTCCATCCTGTCATACCATGTCGAAACACAGGATCTTCTGCAGTCACTCCCTCTGAAGCATCATACTCCCTCTGTCTTTCGTACTCTATGCACTGAAACATTTTGTACCAGAGTGACAAGTAGCTTGCTATGTTACTAATCTTCTATGTATCCATCTAGAATCACTGGATATCAAGATCCTCTATCTTGAACTTTTTCAAAAGTTCATCTCGCACCCATCTGTGAGCTTGTCATCCTCTATCAACCTTCTAGCAAAGGTTCAGGTCTTCATCAAGCTCCTCATGTATGTGTTATCCCATGGGTGTCTTCTGAGCTCGTACAAGGTCTTCTTTCATTTGCACACATGATTATTCCTGTCATGTCTCTCAATTCCCACTGGCTGCAAATGTCTCTTCGAATCTTGCCTTGTATCGCACGATGTTTCCATCAACTGCATGATGGAACTACGAACTTCCCTTCATGTATCGATACTGCATCCTAGACATCATTCTTATTGAACTAATATTCCCTTTCTTCTTGGAAGATTCTACACCAATGATGTTGTTGTATTCGTCATATTATTTTTCATCTTTGAACTGTTGTCACTTGTTCTCCGAAACAAGTCTCATTCTTCTTTGCTTGTAGGTGATTATGTACGCGATCTTTCCTACAAGTCAAATGCATTTGTATGGTTAGAAACATTTCATAAGCAATATTCATACTGGCAAGTTCTTATGCATAAATATATGATCATGCAACTACTTTATCCAATACAACATTCATCCATATCTCACTGAAACTTTATATATGCCTTCCATCTCTACCAGGACAACATTGAGATTGTGCACTAATCCAATATGTCAACAAAGAGGTTTCATTCTAGATAAGTAGCAATGGAGAGTTGTATAGAACCATGAGCTACTTACCCATCACATGCATATTAGTAGTTTATTGTCATTAATGCAAACATCCTATCATGCATAATACATCAACTAAATATAAACAAATGCATAACAAAACAATATCATGAAATGACAATTGAATACTTATCTTTATTTGTTTCATGGGTAGACTCCTTCTTGAGCCTTCAGCTTCATCGTCTTCTTCATTCATGATAGCATCATTTCTTATGCAAGTGCTAAGTTGGATAAGAGGTGCTTCAAGAGTTGAGTTCTTCATATTCCTCATCGCTTGAGGGATCTTCTTTGGATGGTGAGAGCTTGATCTTCAATTTCTCCCATCTTCTCTTCTCTTCTTATAACTCAAGATTCTTCTTCTTCCCAGAGTCTACTGAAAGTAATCACTTCCTTCTGGCACACATTCCTTGAATGAATGAATCCCATGATCCTAGGAGGCCATTCAAGGTGGCCATCACCACTTATGCATTCTTCACTTCTTCTTTTACCGCTTCAAGTTGTTCTTTGATTTGAGAGACCCTTATGACTGCATGGTCTCTACATTCTAGATCTTCACATTCTTCAACTGGTTTCTTAAGGTCATCTTCTGATGTATGTTCTTTCCTTCAAATAGCTTGGTCAACGAATCAAACATCTTTGGTGTCTTTAGGGAAGACACTTGTGGTACAAGTTGGTCCGTGATTGAATCAACAATGATCTTCTTGTCCTTGACCAAGTTCTTCTTGTGTAAGGCTTCTAACCTCATCTCCCTCTGGAACTAGAACCTCTCTACTCATGTAGGTGTCCAATTCATTTTCTTCAGAGAGATCATATACTTCCATACTTGGAAGTTGTCAACTTCACCAAGCTTATCATCAAGCTAATGTGATAGATCACTTTGAAATGAGAACCTCAAATAAAAATAGCAAAGGATTAGATCTTACCGATTTGAGGTGTCTGTCCTAGTTCCGGAGCTGGCTGATCTAGGGTTTGTCACAGAAACCCTAATTTTCAAAACTTGGAATCTTTTAGATCTGATTAGATAGATAGATAGATATCTTCAAATGGAGCTATCCAATGTACTTCTTTTCTAAAAACAGTGGAGGGAAGTTCCCGGAACAGGAAGCCCTAGTTTTCCAATTTCTTCTGCAGAAATGCCTGTCACTGTTTCTATGATATCTCCGAAATTACTGCTCCTCTATGTCTGAAATTTTTCACTGAGGTAACCTCGCATGTCCCTGATCCAAAAACACGGGTTTCATCAAAATTGGTTTCACCAAAAACTCTCACTTTCCAAAAACTCTCAAGACTAGCTAAAAGCCTCGAACAAAAATAAGCAAAGTTTCAAAGCCTTTACACAGGCATAAGGGAATATTATCATTCTCTCCTCAAAATTTTCCATACTTACAAAGTAAAATACATTAATTTATATAACCAAATTTTCATAACTTCAATCCCCAAATTGAATGGGATAAGATCCAAAAAAAAGAGATAAAAATATATGGCAATCCCAAAATATATGGTAAATTAAAACCATATATGATAAACAATGCGAAGTATTTAAACATTTGTGCATAGGGCGCACCCATATTTGGGGATTAAATCTGATTCAAACAAATTTAAAACAAATATAATCCATATCCCTTCACAAACAGAGCATTTGTTGCGTTGGTGGTAGCGTTGGTGCTATTGGGAGGCCACCAGTTCAAACCTACAGTCCTCTCCCTCTATTGTGATTTTGTTGGCATAAAACATATTTTGTGGCATATGAATACAATACATGTGGTTCTTGTTTGGGATCTACATCAATTCCATGGTTACATAGTACAAAGTTTAAATATAGATGACGGGGTCCATCGCCTTTTCCTCAATAAGAATTCCATACAACTTTAATTAAAACTTGTATTCTATATGGTTAAGGAACTCCAGTGAGAATCATGGATAGGTGAATAGTGTGGCGGAGGTTAGAGGTTCGATCCTCCTTAACCACCATAATTTTTGGTAAACAAAGTTTAATTGTGGCCAATCGGATCACCATGTGGTGACCTTTGATTGGTCCACTTGTATGCCATCTATATGCCAACAAAATGTTATATTTTTATCATATAATCTACAATTATGATCTTAGGATCTTTAACTGAGAGAATAACATGCACAGCAATAAAACACAAGCACAACACAAGAGACAAGAGACACAAATAATTTTCCTCGGGGAAACCACAAAGGAGAAAACCCCACAACTTCCTCGGAGATAGAATCAACACCAAAGGTAAAACCCGAAAACATAAAGATGATCTCTCGACAGCAACAGTCTCTCTCTCTCTCACTGAGAGAGCTTCTTCTCTCTCAGTCATACGCCCCAATGAGTGAGTGTGTGTATCCTAAATATAGAGACTCACTCTCTATTTATATTCTTTCATTCACTTGGAACCCACTCCATCATGTCGACCTCACTTAACAATTACTTACTAGAGCCAACATCTCTAGGAGTGTCTAATAACCCTAGTGCCCCTCTACTTGTGGGGACTTTGCCTCCTCCAACCAATAGGAGGGTAACACAATGGTGGGGACTATTGCCCCAACTTACAATGACTCACCTAGGGTCGACTTCACTAGAATAGTCTAATAACCCAAGGGCCCCATAACTGTGGGGACTTTAACCCTTGACCAATAGGAGGGTTACCCACAATGACTTGACATGACTTTCTCATTATAGAAACTTCCCAGAATAAACATCGGGGTATGACATGACTCACTTACATCACAAATACATCCCGAAATAAACATTGGGTTACAATACATAAGAAATACGGATGAATACATTCCGAAGTTACAAATACATCAACATTAATGCCATGTACCAGCCAACTAGATGCCACATACCTACCACTTGTCATCCTGATATAGGTCCACATTACCTACCAACTCAGCACTGCCAACTGGAATGCAACCTGTCATGTCAATGCCATACACACCATGTGTCACCCTTACAATGGTGTTATGTGGCACCCCCTTCCCCCTTTTGCCAAATTTTACATGTTTTGCCAAAAGTTCTAAACGTGATATATTTCACGTTCGAAGGCCGCTACGCATATGCAAGCTTCCGTTCCCAATTTGAAGACTTTAATTTTGACCAATCTTGGAGATCCTCCTAGATCAGTTCCAATTCCCAATATGCATATGCAAATTTGAAATTTTTGTTGTCGCCTCTACTTTATGTCTTCTATTTTATTCCTTTACTAATTGAGAATACCACCTTAAACAATCCTATATTAACAATAGCACTTAAAAGGAAGTTGAAATCATGTCCATCTCAAGCATTTGATATGCATCTTATGCATTGGGTGTTGCATGTATAGAGAGTATAGATATCTAGTTAGATATCTTATGTTAGAGATATTACTTTTTTAAGAATCGTGAAATGTTTTGTTTTGAGCCATGCTTATTTTGAATTCATATTACAAATTTGGCTAAAGTGAATAATATTTGTGTTAATGTTGCACATTTCAATAATAAGGAGATGGGGATTTCTTGTTAGCTCCAATTATTTATTGGACCTAAAATCATTCGCAATAAAAAATAAAAAGGCAATTTCAACATCTCCTTAGCAAATTCTTGTTAATGCTTGATTGCCACAAACCTGAACATCACACACCTTCTGTTCGTAGATGACATTCTCATTTTATGCAATGGTTCAATTAGAGAAGCATAAAGACTCTCATAAATTTTAATCTTGTTTTGTAAAACTACAGGTTTGCAAATAAACCTCCAGAAGTCCTCAATCACAACACTCAATATCAAAGAGGAAGTCCTTGTTATATTTTTATCATTTAAGCAATATGATCTTAGGATCTTATCTAAGAGAATAACATGCACAACAATAAACACAAGAGACAAGAGACACAAAGAATTTTCCTCGAGGAAACCATAAAGGAGAAAACCCTACAACTTCCTTAGAGATAGAATGAGCACCAATGGCAACAGTAAAACCCGAAAACATAAAGATGATCTCCAACCGCTTGTTCTCTCTCTCTCACTTGAGAGATCTTCTCCTCTCTCACTCATGCGCCACAATGAGTGAGTGTGTGTGTTATAAATAGAGAGGCTCACTCTCTATTTATATTCTTTTATTCACTTAATGTCCACTTTAACATGTCAGCCCCACTTAACAATTACTTACTAGAGCCGACGTCTCTAGGAGAGTCTAATAACCCTAGTTCCCCACAATTGTGGGTACTTTGCCCTTCGATCAACAAGGAGGGTTAACCTTGAAACAAATGTGGGCACTATTGCCCAGACTTACAATGGAGGGTTAACCTCAATGACTTTACATGACTTGTTTACATTATTGAATCTCCCGATTAGAACATCGGGGCATGACATGACTCAATTACATTATAGATACTTCCAGGAATAAAAATCGGGGTACAATACATGAAATATACAAGTGAATACATTCTGAAGTTACAAATACATCAACACTCCCTCTTAACTAGGAAGGTATTCTTTCAACCCAATTTTCAGCACTGGTCTTCTTCTCTGTATCATCTGGATCATCATCAAGTCATCTTCATCTTCAAGTCATCTTCGTCGTCAAGTCATCTTCATCGTCAAAGGAATTTCTACAGAGCCAGCCCTTTTTCATGCTGGTTGTAGGCCTAGCCTCCATGTAGGTCTTCTTCAGCACTTATATCTGACCCTAAGTCAGAATGGACTGCCCAGCACTTACATTTGACCATGAGAGGAACACATCCAACACCATGTCAGAAAGGCACACCCAACACTCACATCTGACCATGGGAGGAACACATCCAAGAACCATGTCAGAAAGGCCCAGAACTTACATTCACCAACATGATAAGACACACCTACTATCATATGTGAAAAGGCACTACACTTACAATCACCAGCATGGTAGGACACACCTACTACCATCTATGAAAAGGCACAGCACTCACAACCACCAGCATGATATGATAGACCTACTATCATCTGTGGAAAGGCTCAGCACTTACAACCACCAGCATGATTGGACACACTTACTGTCATCTGTGGAAAGGCACAACACTTACAATCACCAGCATGGTAGGGCACACCTACTACCATCTGTGAAAAGGCTTAGCACTTACAATAACCAGCATGATAGGACACACCTACTATCATTTGTGAAAAGGCTTTGCACTTACATCTAATCATGTGGGAATCAATCCCACAATCACATCAGAATGGATCTTAGCCCTAGGTTGGGGATTCCTGGTAACTGACCAAGTGCCTCCATTCTCCCAGAGAATGGCCTTCAGCACTTATATCTGATCATGTGGGAACACGTCCCTCAATCACATCAGAATGGGCCTCAGCTCTAGGCTGAGTATTCCTGGTAACTAACTAGGTGCCTCCATTCAGAGAACGACATTCAATGCTTATATATGATCATGTGAGAACACATCTCACAGTCACCTCAGAATGGCTCTCAGCTCTAGGCTGAGTATTCCTAGTAAATGACCATGTGCCTCCATTCAGAGAATGGAATTCAGTGCTTATATCTGATCATGTGAGAACACATCTCACAATCACCTCAGAATGGCTCTCAAATCTAGGCTGAGTATTCCTAGTAACTGACCAGGTGCCTCCATTCAGAGAATGGAATTTAGCGCTTATATATGATCATGTGAGAACACATCTCACAGTCACCTCAAAATGGCTCAGCACTCACATCTGACCATGGAAGGAACCAATCCTCTCACCATGAAAAAATGGCTCAGCCCTTACATCTGACCATGGAAGGAACCAATCCTCTCACCATGTCAGAATGGCTCACGGATTCATCACGTCCCCTTGGAGGGAACCTCAATCTGGAGAACACCAAGCTTCTCCCTACTCAAACTTCACTCTAGCCAATGGCTTAGTCAACACATCAGCTATTTGTTCATTTGTCGCAACATAATGGAGCTTCACTGCTCCTCTCTGCACCATATCCATTATATAGTGATATTTGATCTCGATATGCTTCAACTTGTCATGGAACATGGGGTTCTCCAACAACTTCACACAACTCTGGTTGTTGCAATATATACAAGTAGCATCCAACTAGAGATCAAATAAATCAGACAGTAGCTTCCTCAGCCATACTGCCTCACAACTAGCTGAACAAGCTGCGACATACTCTGCTTCAGCTATACTCAGTGCCACATAAGGCTGTTTCCTACTAAACCAAGAGATCACACCTGATCCCATACTAAATCAGCACCCTGAAGTGCTCTTTCTATCGATGTCACTGCCTACCCAATCTGAATCAACATAACCTTCCAGGTTGATCTTTTGATCAGCCTTATACTTGAGCCCATAATCAACTGTACCCTTCAGGTACCTCACTACATGCTTTGCAACCATCAGGTGAACATGTCTCAATGTGTTCACAGCAAAGCAAATATCTGGTCTTGTATTAGTCAGGTATATCAAGGAACAAATCATCTGACGATACAACGTGGCATCAACCGAATCTAATGAAGCATCACTTAGTAGCTTCAGGTTTGATGCCATAGGTGTGGTTATGGCCATGTAGTCCATCATCCTAAACCTCTTTAGGATCTCTATTGCATACTTCCCTTGTCCACACCTCCATGCCTAGAAATTAGTGCATCAAATCCAAGTCCTTCATGGTCTATGCCTCGTTCCATGAATATTTCCTTGTATCCCATAATGTTTCCATCTACAGCATGATGGAACTACGAACTTCCCTTCATGTCTCGATACTGCATCCTAGACATCATTCTTCTTGAACTGGTCTACCCTTTCTTCTTGGCTACTTCTTCATAGATGGAAGGTTCTGCATCAAATAATGTCGCTTGATTCATCATATTATTCTTCATTCTTGGATTATTTCTCGAACTGTCAGCACTTGTTCTTCAGAACAAGTCTCATCCTTCTTGTAGGTGATTGTACGCGATTTTTCCTACAAGTCAAATGCATTAGTTGTATGGTTAGAAACATTTCATAAGGTATATTCATAATGAAATATTCTTTTGCATCAAGATATATGATCATGCAACTATTTTATCCAATACAACATTCATCCATATCTCACGGAAACTTTCTAGATGCCTTCCATCTCTACTAGGACAACATTGAGATTGTGCACTAATCCAATATGTCAGCAAAGAGGTTTCATTCTAGATAAGTAGCAATGGAGAGTTGTATAGCACCATGAGCTACTTACCCATCACATGCATATTAGTGGTATATTTTCATTAATGCAAACATTCTATCATGCATAATGCATCAACTGAATATAAACAAATGCATAACAAAAACAATATCATGAAATGACAATTGAATACTTATCTTTATTTGTTTTGTGGGTAGACTCCTTCTTGAGCCTTCAGCTTCATCATCTTCTTCATTCATAATAGCATCATTTCTTATCCAAATGCTAAGATGGATAAGAGGTTCTTCAAGAGTTGAGTTCTTCATATCCCTCATCGCTTGAGGGATCTTCTTTGGATGGTGATAGGTTGATCTTCAGTTGCTCCCATCTTCTTTTCTCTTATTATGAGTCAAGCTTCTTCTTGTGTGTGCTCTTCGCGGAGTCTTCTAAAAGTAATCACTTCATTCTGGCATGCATTCCTCGAATGAATGAATTCCATGATCCTAGGAGGCCATTCAAGGTGGTTATCACCACTTATACATTCTCCACTTCTTCTTTTGCCACTTCAATTTTTTCTTTGATTTGAGAGACCCTTGTAAAGTATGACTGTATGGTCTCTACATTCTGGATCTTCTCATTCTTCAACTGGTTTCTCGAAGTCATCTTTTGATTGATGTTCTTCCCTTTAAATAGCTTGGTCAGGAATCAAACATCTCTTTCAGTGTCTTTAGGGAAGACACTTGGGGTATAAGGTGATTTTTTATTGAATCAGCAATGATCTTCTTGGCCTTGACCAAGTTCTTCTTGTGTAAAGCTTTTAGCCTCATCTCCCTCTAGAACTGGAACCTCTCTACTTATGTAGGTGTTCAATTCATTTCCTTCAAGAACTCGTGACATCCTATACTTCCATGCTTCGAAGTTTTCAACCTAACCAAGCTTTTCATCAAGCTGATGTGATAAATCACTTTGAAATGAGAACCTCAAATGAAAATAGCAAAAGATTAGATCTTACCAATTTGAGGTGTTCGTCTTGGTTCTGGAGCTGGTTGATCTAGGGTTTGTCAGAGAAACCCTAATTTTCAAAACTTGGAATATTTCAGATCTGATTGGATAAAAAGATAGACCTCTTCAAGGTGAGCTGTCCAATGTACTCCTTTTCTGAAAACAATGGAGGGAAGCTCCCTGAATAGGAAGCCCTAGTTTTCCAATTTATTCTACAGAAATGACTCATACTGTTTCTGAGCTATATCTATAGTTACAGCTTCTCTATGTTTGAAACTTTGCAATTAGATATCCTATCATGTCCCTATTCCAACACCACACGTTTCATCAGAATTGGTTTCTCCAATTGGGACTTATGAGCGGTGTCCCAAGGTGACCTGTTTCAGAACTGTTCAGAATAGCGAAGTTGTATGGACTGCAACGTGTAATTGTTTCATATTCGGTGTCTAAAACTTCTACCATAGAAATTATAGTCTGTTCCCTTTCTAGAACATCTTGAGAAATTTTATTTTGACCTTCATAGCCCGAGATATAGCAATTCTCCCTGGGTGTCCTGTTTAGGGATGAATCCTGAAAGAGGCTGGAACCCTAACTTGGAGGAACAATATCTCCTAGAATATAGCGAATCTGAGGCTTAAACTTGGATACAGTGTACATCAGAATTCTATATTCGACCTGTAAAAGTTTTGGCCCCTGAGACTTCTGAAATCCCGAGATATAGCAAATTTACCAAAACTTATCAGTTTTAGTATTTAGGGTTTTTCCAGCTCGGGGTCAAACTAGGGTTTGACTTTCCCGTAGTTACACCCAACCAAAAATCTCGACCCAGGTCTCTAAACTTCGATTTTGATGAGGAGAACAATCCTATATCAGGCTCACTCAAAAATTTCTCTTCTGTAAGAAGCCCTAATTTCTCGCACCAAAAACTGAAAATGTCCGGAGTCGAATTCTGCTTCAATAGAAAGATGCACCCTTCAATGGAGAATCAACCTAGCATACTTTTACTGATGGATTGCGTAGAGAGACCCAAAAATTAAGAAGCCCTAGCTTCTGTAGCTACACAATGTCTTCTTTTTAGGTTAGCTCTGGTACCATGTTAGATTTTTATCATTTAAGCAATATGATCTTAGGATCTTATCTGAGAGAATAACATGCACAGCAATAAACACAAGAGACAAGAGACACAAAGAATTTTCCTCGGGGAAACCATAAAGGAGAAAACCCCGTAACTTCCTCAGAGATAGAATGAGCACCAATGGAAGCAATAAAACCCGAAAACATAAAGATGATCTCCAACCGCTTGTTCTCTCTATCTCACTTGAGAGATCTTCTCCGCTCTCACTCATGCGCCCAATGAGGGAGTGTGTGTGTTATAAATAGAGAGGCTCACTCTCTATTTATATTCTTTCATTCACTTAATGTCCACTTTAACATGTCGGCCCCACTTAACAATTACTTACTAGAGCTGACAGCTCTAGGAGAGTCTAATAACACTAGTGCCCCACAATTGTGGGGACTTTGCCCTCCGATCAACAAGGAGGGTTAACCTTGACACAAATGTGGGGACTATTTCCCCGACTTACAATGGAGTGTTAACCTCAATGACTTTACATGACTTGTTTACATTATTGAATCTCCCGATCGGAACATCGGGGCATGACATGACTCAGTTACATTATAGATACTTCCCAAAATAAACTTCGGGGTACAATATATGAAATATACAAGTGAATACATTCTGAAGTTACAAATACATCAACAGTCCTAAGGTTTTTTCATGAACTATTCCACTATCAGCAGTTTTACTTGGATGATGGAATTAAATACTTGGGCTTCAGACTCAAACCAAATTGTTACAAGAAAGAAGATTGGAACTGGCTGCTAGCCAAACTGGAATCCATAGTGAATAATTGGTGTAATAGATGGCTCTCAAGAGACGGAAGGCTAGTGTTGATAAAATTAGTCCTCGAAGCAATTCCAATGTATTGGATGGCCCTGGCATGGATCCCCAAGTCAATTATGAACAAAACAAAGAGAATTTGCACTACTTTTCTATGGGCAGGAAAGAATGAACAAAAATTACTCCCTTGGGTAAAATGGGATAAAATAGCCAGGCCAAAATCACTGGGAGGTTGGGTTATTAAAAGCATCTTTTTCTTTGCAAAGGCCCTGGCTGCAAAAGTATGGTGCTGGTTCATCTCAACTCAGAGCTTATGGACTGAATTCATCATCTAGAAATACATAACACCAACTCCTCTTCTAGATTGGATCAGAGACATGGGCAACACAAATCTACCAAACAACTCAATCATTTGGAAAGCTTTATGCAAATCCTTTCCACTCCTATTAGAAGGGCTTGTCTGGAAAATAGGGGATGGTACAAAAGTAAGAATTGGAGCAAATCCATGGCCAAGATGCTCACAAAACCACTTACTCCCATTTCAACTAATACAACTGATCCATTAGAAAGGGATTTTTCACCTGAATCAAATAGCAGATCCTAATTCAACTAACTTCTGGCATCAAGGATGGAAGAAAAGTCAGGATCTAGAACTGCTAGATCAATGGTCTAGGTAGTGGGACCAATACACTCTTTCCCTGCAATCTTCACACATTCGGATAACTGACAAAGCAGATGAACCGATCTGGGAGCAGGCTCAACATGGGCATTACACACCTAAGACTGGTTATCAACAACTATGCTTACATCACTTTCAGGAAAATCAGAAGTGGTGTCCAGCGGGTATCCGGAAGCTCAAATTCCCATTGAAGGAAAAAATCTTTATTTGGTGCACTCTTGCAAACAAAATCCCTACCTGGGACCACCTCCAGAAAAGATAATTTGCAAGACCTGAATGGTGCAGTCTATGCAAAGGCAATGAGGAAAACACAAACCATCTTTTCCTAAGTTGTAATTTCTCCAAGCAAGTATGGGAGCATTCACAATCTCTCACCTCTTCCAGATCTAACTGGGAAGGCCCCACAGTGGAAGATGCCTGGAAATTTTGGTCATCCTCTCCCCAAACTACTCAAATTAGAGCCCTTCCGCTTCTCCACATGTGGGGAATCTGGTTAGCCAGAAACAAGGTCATCTTCCTTGAAAAAGCCGGCTCCCCAGAAGAAGTAGCAAGGCAAGGACTAGATATCCTTTCTTACTTCCCCCAAACAAAGAACATCCCCAATCCAAGAATCATCATTCCCGAACAGTTGGATAAAAACACCACTTGGGCCTTCTTTGATGGTGCTTCTCAAGATTTGAAATGTGGGGGAGGACCCACCCTCTTTCTAAACCCAAACCATCACTTCCAAATCTCAATGGGACTAGGAATTGGATCAAATAATTATGCTAAACTTATGGCCCTGAAGCTTCTCATATGCTTTGCAATTGAAAGAAATTGCAAAAATCTACAAGTATTTGGTGATTCTTTGGTTGTAATAAATTGGATGAATAAGATTCAGAGATGCAGAAACACCTCACTAGATGCAATTTTTGAAGAAGTAAACAGGCTTCTTGCAAATTTTAAATCTCTCTCGCTCAAACATGTCTAAAGGGAGCGAAACATGGAGGTGGACAGAATTTCAAAGGCAGGAATAATCTTGGAATGGGGAACATGGAAAATCATAGAGAAAAAGGAGACAAAGACCAATGAGTATTACCATAGGCCTTTTCTGGTTTTGCCTCAATAATAAGTTTTTTGCATAAATTTGGACAGTTTTGGCTCAAATAGGAAGTTACAGAACCTCTCTTATGGTAGGAAGCTCCCAATGGCAGAAAATTGTTGCGAACAGTTTTTGTTTCAGTATATGCTCAATATGCTCAAAAGAAGAAAAACAGTTCCTTCCAGTTTTTTCGGCCGGAAGCTCTTCATGGGAGAAACTATTGCAAATAGTTTTTTGACTCGGTGTGTTTTTCTTTTGTCTGAAATGCACAAAAGAAAAAAATACATCAGAAATGATGTGACCTTACGATGTAACCCTATGAGAAAAAGGAACAATACATACTTTTGTATGTAGTTTTTTATTAATATAATCAGCTTTTTTTCTTATGGAAAAAAAAAATTCTTGTTAATACTTGACTTTGATCTGAATTGATTCAATTCAATAACAATATTTCATCAAATTATTTTTGCACAACAGTTATACTATCACCATATTTTAAACCACATAACATCATATTCTAAACCACATAACATCGTAAATTCTTATATTTAAAACAACATAACAATCTAAAATCTACTAATACAAAAATATATATGATATCTTAGTGAAATGATAACCATGTCATTTCAATCTTCAAAGTGAGCAATTTATTTTTTAAATTTTATTTAAAATAAAAGTTCAACGCCCCTATTTAATTTTATTTAAATTGTTAAAAAAAATAGATGATTTACCATATATCATTAGAATATTCAAACTTAACGATGTACTAATTTTTATTTTTATTTAAATTATGTTAAAAATAAATGATTTACCATATATCATTAAAATATCCAAACTTAATCATTTACTATTTTTTATTTTTATTTAAATTATTAAAATAATAATAAATAATTTATCATATCATTAAAATATAAACAACACAACAATATAAACTCTACTAATACAAAATAAACATGATATCTTAGTGAAATGATAACCCTATCATTTTAATCTTCAAAATAACAACTTATTTTTTAAATTTTATTTAAAATGAAAGTTCATCACCCTTATTTAATTTAAATGGTTAAAAAAATAGTAGATGATTTACGAGAATATTTAAATTGAGCAATTCATTATTTTTTATTTTTATTTGAATGGTTCAAAAAGTCTTATTTAATTTTATTTAAATTGTCAAAAAATAGTAGATGATTTACCATATATCATTAAAAATTTTAAATTTAGCAATTTACTATTTTTTATTTTTATTTTTATTTAAATGGTTAAAAAAGATAATAGATGATTTATGATATCATTAAAATATTTATACTTAGCAATTTTTTTTTTTATTTTGTTTAAAATTTAACCAGCTTCCAACTTCGCAATTTACCATTTTTTATATTTTATTAAAAAAAACAAGAATATCACATAAAAGTTGGTTAGCTTTGTTGACATATCTAGGAAAATTGTCTCTATATATTCTTATAAATTTCAAATGGAATCCATAGAAACTTAGAGACTTTCCATTTTTATTCTGTGTAAAACAAAATTCCAAATTCCAAATTCCAAACTTCAGGACTTTCCATTTTATTTGGAGTAAAACACTTTCCATTTTATTTGGAGTAAAACAATCCTCGGTTTCATCTTTAGAAAATGCCATGATTCTTCTCGACCACCTATTCAGAGCATTGCACTATGTCTCAGATAGAATGATGAGAAGATGAGGAAGAAGAAGAGCTTGAGCTTAAAGATGGAGATGGAGCATTATCCTATGATTTCTCCTTCTTTGCTTTCTGTCTGTCATCTAATTGAATGTCTTGCGGAAAGCCTTCTCATCTTCTTCTCAGTAGTCTTAATCTTCCATTTTCTTTCTTAATGCACATCCAATCTCTGGATTGAAAGTCTCAAGTTGGCCTTCACCTTGCTTAAGCCTTGATCTAGTTAACATTCACACGCATTCCTTGGTTAGCCTTCTCCGATACCAAACATGATTTGCATAACGGAATCTGTCCGTGATGGACTACATGCTCTAATGAGGACCGAACTTATTAGTCTTCAAACAATACAATTGCATTCAAGCTACTACAAAAGAGACTTAGGCTTCAACAATGAAGTCCTCTCACTTTCCAAAAACTCTCGAGAGTCACTACGTACAAAAATAAGCAAAGCTTACAAAGGCATAAGGGAATCTTACCATTCTCTCCTCAAAAGTTTCCATCCTTGACAAAGAAAAATACATTAATTTATATAACCAAAGTTCCATAACTTCAATCCCCAAATTGAATGGAATATTATCCAAAAAAATAAGAGATTAAAATATATGGCAATACCAAAATATATGGTAAATTAAATTCACCGCCAAAATATAATAATAATAATAATCTATTTTTAAAGTCACCGCCAAGCGAGACACCAAATCGGTGTATGAGACCCCCTTGTTTGTGGGACAAGGGACCCCCCTCTGCGCAACGATTTAACTGCTAAAGTCTACAGAGGTGTACATACACTACCCCCCTCTGGATTTGAACCCGTGACCTCCTAAGAGGAAACACATGCTCTTAACCATTAGGCCCACTCATGCTGTACATTTGTGCATAGGGCAACTCAGCATTTGGTACGTTGGTGTTAGCGTTGGCGCTATTGCTATTGGGAGGCCACCGGTTCAAAACCGTGGACCTCTCTAGTATTGCGGTTTTGTTGGCATAAAACATATTTCTACATGTAAGAATTCCATACAAATTTAAATAAAACTTGTAAATCTATATGGTTAAGGAACTCCAATGAGAATCCTAGATAGTGTGGACACTTTAGCCATGTGTGACTTTGGCGAAGGCAACTATATGGCAGGCCACGTACCATCCAACTATATGGCATAAAACATATTTCTACATGTAAGAATTCCATAACACTTTAAATAAAACTTGTAATCTATATGGTTAAGGAACTCCAATGAGAATCCTGGATAGTGTGGAGACTTTGGCGAAGGTGGATTTGGTAAACAATGTTGAATTGTAGCCAATCAGAACGCCCCGTGGTGACCTTTGATTGGTCCACTTGTATGCCATCTAGACGCCAACCAATTGCCATGTACCAACCAACTATATGCCACGTACCAACCACTTGTCATCTTGCTACAAGTCCACATCACCTACCAACTCAACACTTCCAACTAGACTGCAACCTACCATGTCAATGTCGTACACACCATGTGTCACTTTTACAACGATGCCATGTGGCACCCCCTTTTTCCAAATTTTGCATTGTTTGTCAAAATTTCAGCCATGTGGCACCCCCTTTTTCCAAATTTTACATGGTTTGCCAAAATGGCAGTGCAAGATTCTGTTCGTTGTTCGTTCTGTTCAGAATTTAAAGACCTGGATCAGTTCCAATTCCCAATATGCATATGCAAATTTGACATTTGTGTTCGTTCGCAATTTGAAGACCTGATCAGTTCCAATTGCCAATATGCATATGCAAATTTGACATTTGTGTTGTCGCCTCTAGATTATATCCTATATTAACAATAGCACTTAAAAGGAAGTTGAAATCATGTCCATCTCAAGCATTTGAGATGCATCTTATGCATTGGATATTGCATGTATAGGGAGTATAGATATCTAGTTAGATATCTAATGTTAGAGATATTACTTTTTTAAGAGAAATGTTTTGTTTGGAGTTATGCTTATTTTGAATTCAATATCACAAATTTGGCTTAAGTGAATAATATTTTTGTTAATGTTTACACATTTCAATAATAAGTTGTTAGCTCCAATTATTTATTAAACCTCAAATCATTCATAATAAAGAAATAAAAAAAAATCCCCTTCCTAAATTTTTTTTTAATGCATGACCATAAAAAATAAAAATAAAAACAAATTTCAACATCTCCTCAATGGAATCCATAGAATCTTAGGGACTTCCCATTTTATTTCGAGTAAAACAAAATTCCTGGGACTTTCCATTTTATTTCGAGTAAAACCATCCTCGGTTTCATTTTTAGAAAATGCCATACAAATTGGTAAACAAAATTAATGAAGGCCATCATTCTTCTCGACCGGGCATTCAGAGCATTGCACTATGTCCCAGAAAGAATTTCCAGGGAATCATGAAGATCGCATTGAAAGGAATTTATATTCAACAAAATTTCCGATTACAATGTAACCACTTGTTTATCCACACAATCTTCATTCTCCAGGGTTACCTGCTAGAGAATCTATAATGATTTGATATCCTTCTGGTACCGAGGTTTGTGCTTGCACACATGCTGCTAATTGCATAACATCTGAAATAACAGCAAAATATTTCGCCACAAGAAGCAAGAAGTGAAAATCAGATATGCGTTTCACAAAGGGCAAATTTTTTGTTCTGTCAAGGTGACTCTTTAATGCCCCTAGGGTAACAGGAGAAACCCTGTTCTCGATGAGAAATGTTGATGACAGAGGACCCTGCAAAAGATAGAACCTAAATTATATATATAAAATGATAAACATTAGAAAATACCAAGAACAATAAGCAAGATGCAGCAATGAAGTAACCTATAAGCAGGCAAACTGTACACGTTAAAACAGTTGTCCAAGAATTTTTTTTTTTACTAGGATTCAGCTGTCCAAGAATTTTTTTGTACAGGGATCCATTTCCTTTATGAGATACGGATAAGTCCAGGTGTTATCCATTTCCTCTATGAGATAAGGATAAGTCCAGGTGTTATTTGAACTCAGTGACCTCCTTTACAACAACAGCGAATCACCAATAAGCTACATTAGACACCAGGGATTCTCCTAGGTGCCCCACTATAACCCGCAAGCATGAGATACAGATAAGCCCAGGTGTTATTTGTCACCAATAAACCACATTGGCCACACCCGTACAGGCTTGTCGAAGCATTACTCTTAATGAATTATGTATGTGACATTACAAAAAATACATATGCAGAATGAAAAAAAAGGTAACAAATACCTGATGATCAAGAATCCTGACCAGCACCAGAAAGAAATCATTGTCAACATCCCTGGTGTCTTTCCCAAGGATCACCACATCCTTGTTCAACCTTGTAATCTTGGGATCCAAATCTGTACAATCCTCAAGGAAGCACTCTTCTTTAAAAAGCTTGACACACTGATCACTCAACTGAAAGGCCTCGAAATGGACATCAGCGCCACCTTCCTCGTTCACCTCCAGCTTCACCAAAGCAGTAACCCATTCCTTCAATTCGCTCTCAGCATGGAGCTCTACAGCCTGTCGAATCTCCGCATTCGAGAATGTATAATCCTTCTTTCCCTGAGTAACAGTCTGAGTGAAAATGAACCCAACTCTCCTCATCCCCAGCCCAATTGCAATGGCCTCAACCTGCTTCTCCTCATCTGAATCTCTGAACAGCAACAAGCTGTCCTCAGTACCCTGCTGGGGGGGCTCATAAATGAAATTGACAGCAACATCACCACCCTCGCTTACTGTCCCATACATAAACCCTCCCCTCTTGATAGCAAATGCCAGATTTTCATTTACGTACTGCTGGAAGGCATTGGCAGCATCTCTGTCAAATGAGACAGAGCCACAGTGGGGTTTGTCCTGGCGCTCAATTCTCACCTGCCTGGCAATCAGGTCAGTCATGGTCATCTTTTTGCCAAAGCTCCCAGCAGGGTTTAAGTTTACCCGAGGTCCGGCTATGGACCTCTCGCCCTCGTATGAGAGGTAAACTAAGTAACCGTGCCCTATTCCCAATGAAGAAAGGGGCATGTTGGGGTTCTCCATGTCCTTAAATTGTAGGGTATTATCGCCCTTGGCCAGCAATAGATTATGATTGGTCGATAGCACTTGGCTGGGAATTGGGACTTGGAGTTGGGATTGAATGAGAGATTTCAAATCCCCAACTGTGGCATTTGGCTGGTCTACCTTCACTCTCTCCAATCCATCCCTACTTCGTACTCTGATCAACATTTTCAACGACCAAAAGAAACAGAAAAATTGTAGCGAAAGATGGGTTTTGCACACCTGTTTAGCAAAATTCGACGTATAGATCAGATGTTTTGTGACTGCAACCGAAGGGTTGGTGCATTCAACAAAAACAAAAATGCAACTGTATATATAAATATATATTTGTCCTGCAATTAAGCTCTGCGTGGAACCAAAGCTGATCAGTGTTCTTTGATTCCACGGGAAAGATAACAGAACTTTCGGTTTGCCACAGTAGCTCCCGGCTCTTGTACCCTGAACTGTTGGTTCATCAAAGGTAGTTATGTAACTGTAAATTGATTACTGCAAGAGCGGAAAACTTATCTCTATAAACCCATAGAATAAACAAGTATATAAAAAGGATAAGTTATATATACATACATAGATGGAGAATAGTAATCCAAAATATATATATTATATATTTATTTATTTTATGTAATATATATATATATCATATATGGATTACTATTCTCAATATATGTATGTATATAGATATCACTTGAAATAAATAAGTATATAAAAGGATTATATATATATCACAGAAAATAGTAATTCATTGTTTATGGTTTTAATTTATCTAATTTATGTTGTTTTATATATATGCAATTTTAAATATATTAAATTTAATTTAAGTTTACGTTTTATTTTTAATAATATTTTATTATTTTTTATAAATGACACATATCCAACTCTATGATGAGCACAGAATTACACATCTCTTTTCTACTGGCTATAGAATGCACCTCTTCAGTGCAAAAATAAAAGGTAATTAAAAATTAATGTTAACTCATAAAAAAAATCAAAACTATCATAAGTCCATTTTAAACCAAAATCTATTAATCATAGATAGAGATCCAATTTATAGAGGTGTAAATATTTTTTTAATGTATAAGAGATTTACACCTCAAGCACAAAAGATCAAGGTATCCCAAGTGCCTATCAGTAGCAAAAACCATATGAATAAGATTAATATGTTCAGAATACGCTAAGAAGCATATATTTGAAACATTGATAATGTTTTTTTACGTGTGTAATGTGTCAAATTTACATGTTTGTTCCAAGTCGTGGGAGCATGCAACCACTGTAAACCAGGGACTTTATCAAACTATCCAACTCTTATCTCAAATTACACTGCGATAACTATTCCATTAATCAATGAGGGTGAAATTAGTGTATACGCTTCCCAACATTACAAATATAGAGATCCTTAATGTATTACTAATACATAGATCTATAATAAATTACTAATACATCGTTAAATGGAAGTTTTTGACTCACTTGCTAATTAAATCTTGATCGAAACAAAAACTTTTGAGAACCCTCACCCCTTTTTATTCATATTTATAGATTGCATTGAACCTATCACCCTCAAAGCACATTACCTAATTGTTTGTTGTCATGATGCTACGCTACCAAATGGAAAGCTTATTGGGTGATGCATGGTTTCACTGCAATGAAGGTCGACTTCGTGAGAGATGGAGTCATTGCAGTACAACTAAACGTCCATCTAATAGTTTTTTATTACCACGTTCATCTAAATTTAGTTTAATAGTTGTATCACGATTGGAGTTAATCCAATAGTTAATCTAATAGTTATCTAATATAACTACGATTAGAATTGAAGTTAAGCTAATAGTTGTGGAATCCTTGGAGTTAAGTTAATAGTTGTATCTAATAGGTAATTTAAAAGCTAATATATCAGTGATTGTAGTTCATGTAAAAGTCGTGATTGGAGTTGAAGTTAAGGTAAAGTTGTATCAGCATTGGAGTTAAGCTAATAGTTGTATCTAATAATCGAATAGGGGTATCATCATGATTGGAGTTTTAATTACCAAGTTGAAGTTGATGTTTAATTTTTGCAACTATCACGACTTGTACTTATCACATGTTAACTAAGCTATTTTTTATTTTTTTGAAATTGTTAATTATGAATTTTAAACGACACCCATAGAATCAATCTGGACAGTACACTTCTCTCATTCCCATTCATAGATGAAAAAGCATAGATGGTAATCCACCCAAAAATTATACTAGCACACCCATAGTTTGTGGTTGGATCATGTCAATAGGGATCCAATGGTTGAGAGATAACGATGGAAAGGAAGACATTTTTTTTATTCCTCGGATTCTTTTAGTTAAACAGGTTCAACTCTAAGTTATTCATGCCTAGGTACATGTTTTTTCTTAACAGAAACTATAAAGGGGGGAATATATTAAAGTTGGCTGTGCACAGCCATTCATTACAAACAGAAGGAACCAGAGTATCTATGCATAGCAGAAGAGCTACACCAGAGGACTATCCACTGTGTTTCCCAAAACACTTCACTTTGAGTCTGTTCAAAACATTTATAACCGTGGGTTGTATAAACCCTTACATACTGATTACACAAAAAAAGGCAGAAAAACATTCAAGCAAAACTAAACATAAGAAGGCTAAGGGTTGCCTCTAGGCTGGACGACGGATTCTTCTTCCATTGGCAGCGCAGCTTCATCAAAGGCTCCGTTGACTCTACTGACCTGGTTCAGAGATATGAGACGCTGGAGGTCCTCTTGGATCTGATCAACCTTCCCCATTATTTCACGAAGATTACTTTCATTGTCGTCGATACGGGCATCATGATTGCTGATCTGAAGCGAGGTGTAGCTGACTGTGTCTTCCATTTTTTTAACATCCCGTGCCATCTCTCTATTGTCCATGACACTGATGGAGAGCAACTCGTACAGGCGTCTCAAATTCTTCTTAATATTCGCAATCCCCGAGTTTTCCCCTGCCTGTGCCATTTTATCAGCTTCTGACGACAAGGTGAATCGAGCGAACTGACTCTGGACAGCTTGAGCAGGAGTGTCAGAGGCTAAAAGATTATTACAACAGAATCGAAGCACAAGGAGCTCCTTGTGCAGCAAAGAATCGTCACTTCTCCTGCATATCAGAGTGCCCACGGCTCCTTCTTGCCACCCTGTACACCTGCAGCCTAAGACCGAACTGCTTCCCCGATTGCCAGATAGAAAACCTGAACCAGTGGTAATTGTCTGCGAAATTGTGAGAAAACTACACAAACAAGGAGAAAAGGTAGCAAGAGCCAATCTCTCCTTCACCACTGAGCGAATAAGGGGGAGCACTTGCCACGAGAGGCCTTGCAGGCTCCCTTCTTCGATGCCTGAAACCGTTTTCAGCAGAAATCGCAGAGCATCGTAGAAACCAGGGCCGAGAGTGGGAACGGATTTAAAGCGCATTGCTGCCAATAGAGGCCATGGTGATAAACATGAGAGGATCATGAGCGTGCGAGGGGGAAGTGAGGCTATCCCCAAATTGAATGGCTTTTAATTCAACTGCCTTCGCGAGAACGAGAAGACAGCAAGAGGACCACGCGGCAAAGAAAGGGGGAGGGGGAGGACAGTGCAATAAATGGAGGGAGCCGGCGATAAGAAGGAAGGCAACTGTGAAGAGACGGTGGACTTCGAAGAATGTGAGGGAGGGATGGAAGGGGGGAAAAGGAAGGGATGATGGGGGGAGCGAAAGGGGGCAGGCAAACAAGACAAGGAGGAGGAGATAAAACCCATGGAGAGACAAAGGATAAGACCTTTTCCTATGATTCTTCAAAAGACTAAACCACTTGCGATGGTTGATCTTAGAGAACTTCCCAATTGAATGCATGGGATAAGAATGAGAGTAAGCTTTACTTTTCATTATGGAACAAATTTGTGGATGGGAGGATTCCCGTTCTGTTTGAGATGACCTTGAGGGAGAGAGGCCCCCAAGCTGGCCATACTATCTGCTGCAGAATTGTTAGTTCTGAGAATATGAAATGGTTCATAGGAGCTGAGCATAAGATGTTTAGCTTTGTTGTACAGGCGACAACAATTAACTGCTCCCTTGGGATATCCGTGGATCAATTTAGATATGACGTGCTTTGAGTCTCCAAATATCAGAACCTTTTGGTATTTTTTATCCTGAAGGATCTGCAGACCTTGGAGGAGAGCCAACCACTCTGCTTCATTATTGGTTCGAGTCCCTAAACCCTAGGCGAAAGTTTGTTCTATTTGTCCTCCGGGATCCAGAAGAATCCCCCCCTCTCCTGCCACCCCAATGCCTAGGTACATGTTATCACCAACATTCTTCATGTTATTCATTTGTCAACTATTAGTTTTTTTATCTCACATTCTTCCAGTTATCTGTCATGAAATCTCAGTTATCCATTCATTAACTATGAGTTATCCATGCATCGCTACCAGTTATCCATTCATCATCTACCAGTTATTTTTATGTTCTTTTTTATATATAATTGTTTATTTCAAATTTTGAACTGCCATAGAATCAATCTAGCCTCAGTACACTTGCCTCATCTTCGTCCGTAGATGAAAAAGCATAGGTCGTAGTCCACCCCAAATCTCAAATAAAAATGTCTATCGTCGTAAAGATATAAATGCCTATCAGTGTAATGACATTTCGTGAACTTCACAACCACTCAATCTAGGCTATGTTGATTAATAGTCGACTTCTTTTGTTTTTATTTTTATTTTTAACTATTTTATTTATATTTAAATATTTTATTACTATTTTCATTTTTTTATTAAAATTTAGTTTTTAAATAAATTTTCATTAATTAATAAAATATTAATTAATATTATGAAAACTTAAATTTTGAAGTTTTAATGTTAAAATATTATAAAATATAGATTTTTTTAAATGTAAGTGCATTATGATTCATAAAGTTTTAGGCAACTTAGTTAAACTCTTTATTGGATTTATGATTTCTTCGTAGTGAGCACACATATTTATCTACATGCGGCAACGAAATATCAATAAATAAATACAATCACAAAAAAAATCAATAAATAGATGAAATATATCATTCATGAAGTGAATAAAAGTGGTTGGTGCATTAAATAAACCAAAAGGCATAAGTAGCCGTTCATAGGGACCTCCTTGGGTTTTCAAAGTAGAGTTTCAAGTGCCTTTTTCTTTCATTTACACTTTTTGGTATCTAGACTTCAATGCTGAAGTAATTTATTTCTTTAAATTGATCTAAAAGTCACCAATCAATAGCAATGGGTAATGATTCTTTCTTGATGGTGATCATGTTTAATGAATCAATGCACATTTTCCAACTTTTTTCCTTCTTAAGCACAATAATGATCGACGACCCAACCATTATTATACCTGCTGACGGTAAGGTATATAGTAATACATTAAAAATCAAATTCAATTTGACTTTAACTAATTTATAAAAAATTCAAAAATTTATCAAAAGTCTAGAAAATTTATATATTAATTTATTTTTCTTATAAATTAAAAATTAAGTTTTGAAAATATTAAAATATAATTTATTATTTTATGATTGGTCGAAACTTGTGATATGACTAATTTTACCAATGCAATGGTCAGATAATAAAAATAATTTTAAAAAATAAAAAATAAATAAAAATCTTAACAACGCCAAGTGTCTTTTAATTTAAGAGTTGTATCCTTCATTTAAGAGTTATAGGCTCTATTATCATAGCAGTACTATGAGTTGTGCGTTGTTTTCAATCCTCAACGTAGATCATGGAGTGGGATTTCCAAGTAGATCTTATGGCTAACAACACAGACCTGAATTTGATTATGGCTGATAGCACAGGCCTGAATTTGATGTTCATTGGTTTTTTTTATGAATGCGCCAACCATAGCCATTAATAAAGTAGTTGGATATCAAATCCAAAACATAATAGTTATGATACAATATCCATATATTATTATGTCCCCGACAAGGGGATATATATGAATCAGTCAAGACAATTATTTGTACTAATTTGTAGCAACTTTAACAAAAATATATAATTTTTGCTATAATATGTATCAATTTTTGGGGGGAATTATTTAAATTTCGATTTATCTTACTTCCTATTGGTTTATATAGGTGACGTAGGCCTGGGACTTTGTGCCCCAAGACCCGATGGCGAGCTTACGTAAGCATAAAATGATCATTTTGTCATTTTGTCATTAGCTGATTGGCTAGGGGTAAGCTGCCATCATGCCTAGAGAGTCGCCTGCAGGCATTGGCGGCTGTATGAGGTGAGCAACATTAAAGGCTGCATTCAAGACATCTTAGTTCTGACAGCTGCTCTCTCTAACATCTTTGAAATCTAGTGCACCTTCCCGCTGGCCTATAATGATCCTCAGCGCTATCTGCATGCAGGAGCATGGATATTTGCATGTTATCTGTGTGGCATGCATTGGGAGCCTCGGTAGCCTGGATATTTGCATGAATGCATCTGTCTCAATGCATGTATCTTCTAGCTGTAACGCAAACAATCGATCGACTATAATGTCTTCGAGCTGTAACACACAACAGATCGGGTATAAAGTGCAGTTATGCTTCATCTAAAGTTGTTGGATTCCCATTCAGAAGTGCATTGTGAATCCTTTCGTTGAAGATAGATAATCTCCAAGAAAATTACAGAGGCGAGAATATGGATCTGTAATCTCACCAACTGCGTGTCCAAATCAGCTATGGGCTTCATGATGGTATCATGGGCAATGAGTTGAATCAAGGCTTTTATAGCGAAAAGCCTAGGAACATTAGGGAGCAAAGGGCTCAAAATGATGGAGAATATAAATGATGGAGAATATAGAGAGGATAATCTTGCTGCTTCCTTGCAGGAGTTGCAGTGCAGTGTTGCGCCTCTATCACCTGGTTTCATGTGGCAGTATACTTTTTCAAATTTTTATGGTAAATTTTTTCTCACCTTCACTAATGTTTTACAAGGCCAACATCTTGTTGTTGAAAAACCTTTATGTAAATTGTATATTTCGAATGCCAAGGTTCATGCAGTCGAGATCTGACAATCAAGGTGCATGCGTTCCATATACTAATATTACAAACGCATTAAACAAAATTCAATTGCTCATGGAAGATGTAGATGTTTCTTTCACTTACTCTGTTTCATTACAAAGTTATTTGACAGTTCTCTATTTCTACTACTTTGCTTCAATAGATATATGGAGTGCTATGAGCCAAAAGGGCTTTCGCTCCACCTTTTCAATCTATCTGCAACACTTGCAATTTCCCAATAGTCCAAAGTTTTTCACTCTACATATATTGCAAACATGAAACATAAACAAGATACAAACATAATTTGGAATGCAATTTGGAAATAGAAGATAGTATCATATAATGCACTTTACATATATTGCAAACATGAAACATAAACAAGATACGAACATAATTTGAAATGCAATTTGGAAATAGAAGATAGTATCATAGAATGCAATGGAAGTGGCTTGTAGCTGTGTGATTGTGAAGAGTGTCATATCTTCTGTGCCTAGAAATGATTGTCATGAGCTCCAGCAGTCCCAAAACCAGATGAAATTTTCATCAAGAGGATGTACTTCGTGTAGGAATCACGAGCGATTCAACCAAAACAATGACGAAGACAAAAAGCAAAACAATGTTTTCAATAATTGTTGCTTCAGCTTTTCTATTCAATTGTTGTGTGGTTAGACCATGCATGCCATGCGTGTCAATACTGAGACCATTTACTATGATATTAGATTGTGAATTCTGTCAGACGTATGTATGCATGTGATACGTGTGAATTTTTTATGGCTACGATGCATTAATGAACTATGGATTTTTAATGCATTATTTTCTTATATTACTATACTTTATATTTCTTCTAAAGTTCAAATCTTTAATCGAAATTCTTCGATGCAAATCTGAGCTCGAGAACAGAGATGAACGATTGGACGCCCCTCATATCATATCAGGTTGTAAGATACAACTCACTTAATTCAATGCAACTAAACACTTTTATTTTTTATTGATATTGTTGTACTTTTATAGTATTTTTTTATTAACTATTGTAGTAATTTTGTTGACAAAGAATTAAAAGAAACTGAAACTGTAACTAAAACACTAAAGCGTTCACTCTGCAGGGAAGAGATATGGAGTTCGTTAGTTGCACCTTCGATTTTATTTCATCTCGCTTTTATGGTTTTTCTTTAATTTTTATTGCCCAGCTCGAAAAAAGTCAAACGGGAAGACATGAAAGTAGCGTGTTTGAATTCCGCTCACGCATTGCATGATACTAGAATGATCATAAAGCGGATCCGTGGCGCAATCCGTGGTGGAATGGTAGCGTGTCTAACTCTAGATCAAAAGGTTGCGTGTTCGATTCACGTTGTTCTTTTAGTCCATGTTTTTCTCAAAAGATATCTGAAATTCCAGGTTTAAAGGATTGTCTCTATGGGTTCGCATAATCTTCTTCCCATGTCTGACCAAAATTCAGAAAGTGTCTGAGCCTAGACTTGAATTGGGGACCTTTAGTGTGTGACACTAACATGATAACCTACTACAACACCCAGACAAGCGTTCAAATTGCCAATATTTTTTTTAAATATACAGACAACCTGTTATTTTGATTCTTTCTACTCATAAACTTAAAAAAAAAAACATTACATACAAGATGGAAAATACAAACAGATATTTTAATAGTTGAAAGCTAAAGAATAAAAGGAATAAAGTAATAACAACGATAACTATCATTTTTAATATAGATTTTTTTTCCTGAATGGGTAAGTTGGTTATTCTTAAATAAGAAAGAACAAAATTAATAGAAAAAAAAAATCATTTTTTTATCATTTTTTGTTTTAATATTAATTGTCCAAAATAAATGTGTTAACATTTCTAAATCAAACCAAGATTCATCTTATTTTATAATAAAAAGTAAATATCATAACTTTTTTTTAAACCCCAAAGTTAATATCCATTACATAATCATTATTATTATACACTTTAAATGAGAATGAAACATATTATTCAAAAAATTATTATTATGAAAATGAATCTTTTATATATGGAGAGAGAATGAATCTTGTAACAAGAAGAACATTATATAAAATTGAAACATCAATGTTATTGAATACATTATATTGTAATAATAAAGTTTATTTTTGTCATTTGGTCAATTTTGTCTTTGTCTACTTTTTCCTCAAAATGCCTACGTCGTCAACCCCGAATCTTATCTGCAATATGCTCCAAGACGCTCTACACAATATATTTGAATGCAAAACCCATGATATTTATTATTTTTATTTTCACATAATCTTGGGATCAAATTTTATCCGTAAGTTCTATGAAATGTTTATGGAATTACAATCTGAAAGTCAACCAAACATAATCTGGGTGTCGAGCTTGTCTTTCAGGGAATCTGTTCCAATTTGAAAGAAAACTATTTTAATAAAGACAATTTCAAATATTTTTTTCCCGTTCTTGTCCACGTGACATGATTGCATGTAGAGATGCGGTGTTCGTTTTAATTTGAAAGAAAACTATTTTAATAAAGACAATTTCAAATATTTTTTTCCTGTTCCTATATAGTGGTTCCTACATATTGGGTGGTAACGGTGTCCACGTGCCATGATTGCATGTAGAGATGTGGTGTCCATTTCACAATTGGGCACCCACTGCTGCTGGAGAAGCTACAACTTTTACCTTGACTGATGGTGGTTACCCAGATTAGAGATAAACTTATACAGTTTCCATTTTAGAGCGCTCTATAGACTCTTTTTTACCTGATAGAATATCTCCAACCTAACATATTTGAGCATGGTGACTAATAATTTCACTCATATTTGTGGTTGCCCATAGTTTCCCTAAGATGTCCACATCTTTACCCATGCACAACTTATAGCTATCTAGTTGGATAGTGTCCATAGTTGATTATTACCTAGATTTGTTCTGAGTTATAGATTGCAGGTTTGTTTTAATGGTTACTGCAGTCTGCGCTTTCCTAGTGTGTGGAAAAACACAATCTCCAACAAAAATAATAAATGGTTGGAACTTCTATACCAACGGGTTTAATACATGGTCGGAAAATGTGCAGCTTAATTCTGTCGGTTGGACAAACCATCCTCTCTACCATGCCCGAGCAACGCCACCCATGACACAATTCAAGTCACGCGCATGTAAACCTACCACGCGGCCATTCTATGCCTGAGTCTGTACACGAGGGAGTGGCACGACGATGAACTACATATTATTACCAATTTACCAGCTCTCCTGTTTCTAGGACACAATCTTCATTTTCTTCTTCTGTTCTGCTTAGCTTCGTCATTTGGTTGCTTGCTTTTCAACTACAAACTTAGAAGGATGAGAAAGACTAGTTGCTTGCTTGCTCTTTACCTGTAGACTAAGAAGAGGGAAGGAAGGCCAGTGAGTGAAGCAGTCAGTCACTTCGTTTACTGCATGATGGAAGAAGCTGTGCGGTTACTACAGGCGGCTTTGACAGGCGTCCACGACTCTCTCATCCTTCGTAATGAGCTTAAAATTTTCTTGTTCTAAGCATTGAAAATTCTCGACAAAACCTGAGGTGGGGTTTAGCTGGGGTGGGGTGGGATGAAGAGGATTTAATAAACTTGTTTGAGCAATTCACGAACTGAACTGTTTTCTTGGGAAAGTTATCACCCAACGGCTAAATAATTGACATTGTACGGGAAAAGGCTCTTTTGTTGAAAGACAGAAACCAAGCATAATCCATGGTCGTTTCCCCCAAAGTAGCGTTGTGCAGAGAATTGTTAATTCAATAGAATTACCAATTCCACGGTAACTCTAAAATTCACGGTTATTGTAACTTCTCCTAAATTTTCATAGAAATTTAAATTTCTTAACGTCATCTTCATCTTCTAGGTTGTTGAAATAGGACCAACCTTGCTTGTTGCAGCACTAATGTGAAGATGGTAATGCCATTGTCACAGATAGTTTAGACTACAATACGCGTTTTTTTTTCCATAAAGGCAATGAATTCCAATAGCTGGTATTCAGTTCTAATTTTACAATAATATGCTTAGAGTTATTTATTGAGAAAGTTTAAACGCTCATGGGAGGATTACTTAATTGGAAGCCATGCTTTAAATTATAAAATATGGTGCTGGCATTGTCGCAGATAGTTTAGACTACAATACACGTTTTTATTAAGATAGTTTAGACTACAACTGTAATTTGTGCTCTGTATATTAGTTTAAAATGGATCTTGAGCTTACCTGTTGGATGCTTGGAGGAGCTCAGTTCTAGTTTGTTGGAGGAAGCCCAGCTATAGTTTGTTGGAGGAAGAAAGTGAAGGCCTTAGGCCTTTAAGCTCTGCAAACCCTTAAACCATGGTTGAGCTTTCCATTTGATATAATTTTGCATCCAGTTGCTGGAATAAGGCCATAGTACAAGGGTCGACTTGTGGAAAGCGGCCTCAGGTAGCAGAGTCATCTACAATATAGTCCAATACTGGGTGGGACTACTACAGTAGTGAGAGAGACTAGTCAATGAGCTTCATGACAAATTACACCTGCTGAATGATGAGCTCGCCACCATCTCAGACCCAATAACAAATGAACAAGCCTGTGGAAATACAAGCTACGAATGACTGTCTGGTGGAATTGCACGATGCCTCAATCAAGGACAAGCAAGCCCTACATGAGTTTAGGTAATTTTCCCAGCAAGTATTTCTAAAACTGCAACAATTGGACATTGGCATAAATGCACAGTGGGTTTTACAGACTAAAAATAAGAAATTCCAAATTATGCACCTAATTTGATATAATCTCTCCATTTCTTACTGTGAATTTCTCCCCTGGCCATTTGTTTTAATGTCATAGTTGTAACATTAGCATTGTTCTGCGCCATTTGTTTCAATGTCATGCCATTTGTTTCAATGTTATGCAGATGTAACATTGGCATTGTTTGTAACGCCTTCACTTTTATTTTTTTATTTTTTCAAATTGATTAGGATGATTTTTAGATTAATTACAATTTATAAGATCAAGAGTTGTAAAGTGTTATGTAAATTTAGAATGAAATTATTAGTTTTTAAATCTTTTTAAAGTTTAAAGTAATTATTTTAACGTTTTATTAACTATTCTAAAAAATAATGTCCAACTTGAATTCTAAAGTGTTTTGTAATTTTAGAATGAAAAATATTTTTTTTTAAATCTTTTTAAAGTTTAAAGTAGCTATTTTAACATTTTATTAACTATTATAAAAAAAATTGTTTGAAAGTGTTCTGTAATTTTAGAATGAAAAATATTATTTTTTAAATCTTTTTAAAGTTTAAAGTAGTTATTTTAATGTTTTATTAACTATTCTAAAAAATAATGTCCAACGTCCAACTTCTCTAACCTAATTAGAGAGATACAATTATAATTAATATATACTTTAATCCAATCCAATTACAATTTATTCCATTAAGAGTTTAGTAAAAAGTATAAAAGGTAATGTCCAACTTGCAAATTCTCTAACGAAATTGAAGAGACACAATTACAATTAATATATACTTTAATATAGTCCAATTACAATTTATTACATTAAGAGTTTAGTAAAAAATATATAATTACAATTTATTGCATTAAGAGTTTAGTAAAAAGTATAAAAGAAATGTTGCATTTCATAAAATTTTAAATAAAAAATCATATCTGCTTATAAAATAAAATATTAAAACCTAATAAAAATATTCCAAAAAAATCCAACAAAATTTAAGATAAAAATATTTTAAAAAATGCTTGCATATATTGTGATACAATACATTACGCACTCTAGTTTAATTACAATTTATACATACTCTAAATAGGTTTACAGTACATTACAACCGTTTAAAATTACAATTTATACATACTCCAAACACATTACAATTTATACATGACACAGGCCATGAAGAACCTCAGCAAATCAATATCTTATTACGCAGATGAGTGTTACATATAAAGGAGATCAAAATCGTTATCTACAGTTAGATAACGAGATTATTAACTAGATTTTACTAACTAATAACTGAAATAGTATTTACAATGTAATCCCAAAGGATTATTCAACATTCCCCCCTTAATCCAAAGGGACATCTGACATGCCAAGCTGCATTCTAAATTTTTCAAACTTTTCACAGCCCAATGCTTTAGTAAAGATATCTGCAATTTGCTCTGAAGTAGGACAATGTGTCAGATGAATGATTTCGGCCTCAACATGATGTCTAATCAAGTGATATTTGGTGTTGATATGTTTGGTTCGATCATGGAATTTTGGATTCTTGGCCAATTGAATTGCAGAAGTGTTGTCTACAAAGAGAGGCATTGAAGTCATTTGTTTCTCCTGCAAGTCTTCAAGTATTTTACGAAGCCAAATGATTTCTTTTGTGGCTTGAGCTGCTGCAACATATTCGGCTTTAGTTGTAGAATCAGTAGGAACAAATTGCTTTCGCGATCTCCATGTGATAGCTGCTGATCCAATGTTCATCAAATAACCTGAAGTAGAGACCCCATGCTCTTTATCTCCATCAAAATTAGAATCTGAATAACCAGTGAGATGAAAGTCTGAAACTTTAGAATATTTGATGCCATAAGATTGAGTGCCTTTTAAATATTTGAGCACTCGCTTTGCTGCATTCCAATGACCTTCACAGGGATGATGCATAAACCTGAAAAGTATTCCTACAGCAAAAGTTATGTCAGGACGAGTAGAAGTAAGATAAATTAAACTTCCAACAAGCTTCATGTACTTTGTTGGATCTTCAAATGTGCTACCTTCATTTGAAGTAAGCTTTAGATTCTGCTCCATTGGTGTTGAACCAGGATTACTCTCCAACATATTTTTTCTAAGAAATGAAAATGTGCTTTGGTTTTTGATCTACTTCAATTCCTAAATAATGATGTAATAATCCCAAATTTATCATATCAAAAACCTTTTTCAACTCTCTTTTGATAGATACTATCTAATCGTCATTATTTCCTGTGATAAGCAAATCATCCACATAGACAACTAGATATACAACCGATCTTCCAACTTTCTTGACAAATAAAGTTGCATCATCTAGATTGAAGTGTTTATAATTCAATTTGAGAAGATGCTCAATTAACTTTTCATACCAAGCTCGAGGTGCTTGCTTTAAACCATATAAAGATTTGACTAATTTGCATACCTTTTGTTCTTGACCTTTGATAGCAAAGCCTTCAGGTTGATCCATATACACATCTTCTTTTAAGTCTCCATTCAAAAATGCAATTTTAACATCCATGTGATGTATCTTCCATCCTTTTTGTGCTGCTAATGAAAACAAAGTTCGAATGGTGCCCCATTTAGCTGTAGGAGCAAATGTTTCTGTGTAATCAACACCTTCTTTCTGTGCATACCCTTTTACTACAAGTCTTGCTTTTTGTTTGTCAAGTGAACCATCTACTTTATACTTATTTTTATATATCCACTTGCATCCAATCGGTTTGCTTCCAATTGGAGGGTTCACCAACCTCCAAGTTCCATTTTTTTATGAGAGCATTATACTCTCTTTGCATTTCACTTTTCCTTACATCACTATTTATTGCTTCTTGAAAAGATGTAGGTTCATCAAACGCATGAAAGTTTAATTCACAATCTAATGTTACAAAATCATCATGCCTTTTAGGAAATGTCTTAGTCCATATTGATCTACGAACTTCTTCTTGTTGTGGTGTTTGCTATGTTTCTTCTTTAAGAGCAGGTTCTGCATTATCCATGATACTTAGTTTATCCATTCCATTAACAATATCATCAACTGTCTCATCTTCTGTTTCATCAACTTGTGCATTAGAATCATCAACTTGTGTATTAAAAGGAAATTCCAAAACTTGACCTTGACTTAGAACAAGAATCCCCCCTTCATGATTTGGAAGTTCATTATCCATTTCATGATAGATTTTTTTAGAATGAAATCTATCAAGCTGAGCAAGTTGTTTATCAATAGTGAGTGCATCTTTCTCAAACTCAAGAAATATAACATCTCTAGAAACAATAAACTTTCTTTTATCTTCATCATACAACCTATAAGCTTTAGAAGTATTAGAATATCCCAAAAAAATACACTTCTGACTTCTTGCTCCCAATTTATGTCTTTGTTGATCAGGAATCAAAGCATAACATGTGGAACCGAAAATTCTAAAATGCTTGATAGCTGGAAGATGATCATGCCACATTTCATAAGGTGTTTTGTTTTGTAGTGCAGCAGAAGGACATCTATTCTTAATGTAGACAGCACAAAGAACTGCCTCTCCCCAAAACATTAACTTGACATTTTTTAAAAACATCATTGATCTTACAATATTCAAGAGTGTCATGTTCATATGTTCTCCCACACCATTTTGCTGTGGTTTATAAGGAACAGTTGTTTGATGTTTAATACCATTCTCCTGCAAATATATTTCAAACTCTTGAAATGTATATTCACCACCGTTATCAGTTCGAAGGGTTCCAATATTGAGTTGAGCTTCATTTTTAATCCATAAGTGAAAATTTATGAATGTATCAAAAGCTTGAGATTTTGCTTTTAATAAATAAACCCAAGACATCCTCGTAAAGTCATCAATGAAAGTCATGATATATTTGTTACCATTTGCTGATGGAACGGGCATGGGCCCACATAAATATGAGTGAAGACCAAGCTTTCTTGAAGCTCGAAACATAGAATCATTAAAAGGTTGTTTACTGTGCTTGCCTAAGATACAAGCATCACATGGAGAAAGTTGTCTTGGAATAGTAGGAAGCCCTTGAACTCCTTTCTGTTTCATAATCTTGAGACTGCCATAATTAATATGACCAAATCTAGCATGCCACAATAAACTGGAAGATAAATTACTATTATGTTGAACCAAATTTGCAGAATTCTGTGAATTGGATGATGTACCATTCAACTTTAAAAGTTTGTTATCTTCCACTCCATTCATTACAACCACATTATCATAAGCTCTTCTAATTTCAATGATACCATCAAACATATGTATCGAGTGATTTTGTTGTCTAATTTGCACAAGAGATATTAGATTTCTCTTCAATTGTGGAACATAAAGCATGTCAGAAAGTATATAATTAGCAAGTCCTGATAATTTCAATCTAACATAACCAATTGCTAAAGGTTTTAACTGAGACTTACCTGCCAAATGTACTACCCCATCAATTTGATCACTAAAAGTTTCAAAGAAGTCTTTTCTAAATGTCATATGACATGTGGCTCCGGTATCCAATAACCAAGTATCGTTCCATGAAAACAAAGTACTGAAAGCTTCTTCAATTCCTAGATTACAATGTGCAACAACATAATGTGCAGATTCAGGAGGGTTACCTTTATCATTTCCTTTATCTTGTACTTGCTCTTTCTTGTTAACAATTTTATCCCAAGAAGTTCTACAATAACTGACAGTATGACCAGTTTTTCCACATCTATAACATTGTTTCTCTCCTTGATTAAAGCTTCCCCCCTTCCTCTATATTGTCCTCTCTGTCCTCTACCTTGACCTATGCTTCTATTTTCATCCTTTGCAAATTCTTCTTTTGATTTGTGTCCTTTCTATGCAAGACACAACATTTCTTCATTGGGTTTAGACTCCTTCTTCCCAAACGCTTTCTCTCTTTCTACAATTTTCTCAACAAGTGTTTCAAAGGTCATAGCTTTCATTTGGCCACTAGCTTGAAGTGATTCTAAATAATGAGTATATGTAGAATAAAGAGCTTTAATAAATGCAGTAAGTTGAATGTCAACTTTTACACCAGTTGCATTAATATCATGGAAAATGGCTCTAATTTCATAAACAATTTTCATTGGATCATTATCTTTTAACTCTAATTTAAATAACTTTAATTAACAATTGTATGATTTCAAGCTCAGAATGTGAATCATACAAATCTTTAAGTTTCTTTAATGCTTCCCAGGCACTTTTTCTAGAAACTAAATGTCTACTTACTTCTTCACTTACAGAGGCAATAATCAAGGCATAAGCCTTCTTGTCCTTGCTTTTCCATAATGCTAACTCTTTGGCATTAGTAGGTGGCACTGGTGCACTTTTATCCACTTCATTTATTGCTTCTCCATCTTCCTTATCTTCTAAATTCTCATTTTCACAAATTCCATTCCACATATCATTAAAAATAAGGGTATTTTTAACTTTAAGAAACCATTCCTGATAATTTTCTTTTCCAGATAAAATAACTCCAACAATTGAAATCAAAGAATTCATTGAAATTTACTGTGTAGTAAATTTTTGTGTACAAAATACAGTCTGATATATTCTTTTCCTTTTAGCCAATGTTCTTTAAGATCTTTTTATCTTCTAAAAAGATTTCCCGAAAGGTTTAATATTTCAATTTAAAAAAACCTTGCACTCAAATATAAATGGTTGTTTAAAAACTATTATTTTCTGAAAAGAACTCCCCAAAGATTTGATAATTAATTTAAAGAAACCATTGCAAGAAAATATAAATGGCGGCTCTCTTCCTTTTTCTTTTTCCTTTTTTTAAAAAAGAAAATAATTCTTCAAAAGAATTACTAGAACAATTTACGTGCAATCTCCTCTTAATGTGGAGTCTTTGTCTTTCTTCCACAATCTTTACTAAGCAGCTCTCATTTCTTCCATTCTTAGCGATAGCTCCTTTGTTGGCTCCTCCTTCACGAGCTCCTTCTTTCTCACCAAGTCTTTCTCATCAATGCTTCGCTGCCTTTGCTCTGATACCACTGACACAGGCCATGAAGAACCTCAGCAAATCAATATCTTATTACGTAGATGAGTGTTACATATAAAGGAAATTAAAACCATTATCTACAGTTAGATAACGAGATTATTAACTAGATTTTACTAACTAATAACTGAAATAGTATTTACAATGTAATCCCGAAGGATTATTCAACAATACATACTCTAGAGAGGGTTACAATACATTACAAGAGTTTAAAATATTACAAAAGACTTCATTCCGCAATTTTAACGAGTATTAGTTACATTCAGATTGACGTAATAATTTTGCTGAGTAAACTATTCGTGCAACAAATGGAAAGCCATGAAAAAAATTCAATTTAACTTCAGTCAAAATGTAAAATCTTGGAAAATTCGGACACTCAAAGCCTAAAATGTGGACCTAGTTATATTGTTATGGGTATTGGGCAAACAATAAGTATAAATTGTGAAGTGTGGAAAATTCGGACACTCAAAGCCTAAAATGTGGACCTAGTTATATTGTTATGTGTACTAGGCAAACAATAAGTATAAATTGTCGACTCACTAATAAAATAATTTCACACCACTTTGTTCCACTCAATCGAGGTTTCCAGTTATTCAATTCATGTTGTTTTGAGTATGAGCCAGATCGGACGTGGGGTGAACCATGATCGATGCATGTGCTATTCCTCCCAATTATGTAAATAGATGGTGACTATGCAATTGAATGGAGGGCACCTTATAAGGGACTTTCTCCCACTTGAGCTAAGTAAATACGTGGGTTGAACCATGATCGATGCATGTACTATTCCTCCGAATTATGTAAATAGATGGTGACTATGCAATTGAATGGAGGGCACCTTATAAGGGACTTTCTCCCACTTGAGCTAAGTAAATGCGAGTTGGAGAAGGTGATGGATGTGGTGATTCGGTGAATAACAGTACATGCCACAATGGCATAGTTTTGTAAGGCCTTCACTTATATTTTTTTATTATATTTTATTTTTATTTTTCCAAATTGATTAGGTTGAGTGAGATGGGGTCCACAAGGATTCTCTCCTAGCTTTAATGCCGATTTCATTTTCTCATTTTCATATGTTCACACGTTTATGCTCATATTGGCCATCTACCCTCAACTGCCATGAATGACACATAAAAAACAACCATCTAATTTTTCTGAAAATTTTATAGTTTTATGTTAATTTTGATTACTTAATGGTATAGTAAAATTTTTAACAAAATTTTAGGAAAAGATAAAATATCTTGAAATTTCTAATTAGAATGATATAGATTTTTATTTTGAAATTTCATAATATAAATATTTTTATCATAGTATATTTGAGTAAAACTTAAAATTATTTTTAATTTACGTATTTTTAGTATACATGTGTGTTTCTTTTTTTTAAATATATATGTATAAAATTGTTACATAAAGTCTATATGGTTTTTATACTTGATAAGCTTATTAAATAATCTATGTAATGTCTAAAAAAAATTCAAAACTTCATTAATTTTTATTAATAGGTTTTTGTAAGATAGATGTATACTTACATAAGTGGTTATTATGATATATGTAATAATGGAAATTGTTGTCTTGCTTTACTAAAAGTTTTCTATTTGATTGAAGGGTTTTGCTTTCTTTCAATTTTTTATTTTTCTTATATTGGCTTAGCATTATTCAAATATGGAGTTGTGTCCTCACTTTCATTTCCTTACTTTTGCCTTTCCACCCTTCCTTTAGAGGATAAGTTATAAGTTACTTTTCAAGGCCAAATGTGCAACTCCAAGAGAGAGGTGGGTACCATTTTAGAAGGAGAAGTTGGTTGAACTTTGATACTCTAATAGTGAAGGAATTAGCTTCACCACCCAACAAGCATCAGCAATTTATCATCTAGCTAATAAAAAATGGTTCATCCTCACTCTGTATTTAGGCTTGTCTTTATGTCTTTCATGGCCTATTTGAGATGTAGTAGTCGTTCTGGGAAATATGGTAAAGCTCATCCTCACTTTGGATCCATTGAAATAGAACTTGAGTCTGGAGTTTTCTAAGTAGTCAAATCTCTACCATCCTCAAAATGATCTTTAAGTAGGCTATAACAACATTTATTCCTAATGGTTAAGAACATGTGTTATCTCCTTGGAGGTCACAGGTTCAAAACCGGCGGGGGGTAGGGTTGTTCATTTGGCCCATTGTGACAAGGCTCAAAGGGTAGGCGACCCCTGGGATAGAGGCTCACCCCGGTGGGCTTCGGGACGTCTCGGCCCTTGCTGAGTCACAAGTTACTGGTATATCTGGCTTGCGGGCTGTTGGATATACCCTTGGGAGGTTGTTGTTCCCATGGTCTGAAAAAAAACAACATTTATTCCAAATGTGATTTCTTTCCGTCCAGTCGTCCAAATCCATTCCAATCCCATGCTATCCACCCATCCAAATCATCCCATCACATCCAATCTTATTCATTTGAGTGGACTATTTACATATGTTATTTGGTAAATTTTTTAATTTCAATTTAGTAAAAATTGTAATTTTAAGTTATTGAAATTGTAAAATAAAACATTCCATTAAAAATAAATGAAATTACCTTATTACATCTGCCGAAAACAAGGTATATAGTAAAAAATAATTTTTAAAAATATTAAAATACAATTTATATATATATATATTCTAATTAGCTCTTAAGTTCTCTCTCTCTATATATGAGAGTAGTTTGAGATTAAATTTAATATATACTCAATTAGTTGTTTATTTATGTAATTAAAGGAATATTATTTCTCTAATATCATTTAGTCTATTTTTTATTATCACTAAAAATCATATTTTTCTTATTATTGTTTTAATTTCATATAATCAAATATCATTTATTTTCCAATATCTATAACATTATTTTTATAAATGCTTGTAAGTATTGTTTATTATTATTTTTTATTAGATTAGCATATATTTATTATAAAAAAATGCCACACATTTTATGTTTTCTAAAGAATTGACTTCTTGAAAGTTTCATTGTAATAGTTGGTGCTTACATTGTAATTCAAATTTCTCAAAATCTTCAATGGTTGTTACATTTTTAATATCTATATTGTTAAGTATTTATTAGACATTCAACATTCTTAATGTTATTCAATATCTATTTCTTATCTAATATTTATTAAATTATTTTTAAGAGCCAAGTACTAAGCATTTATGTTGCTTATTTCAGCTATTGGTAGTGACAAGAGCTCTCCTATTCACAAAGACAAGTAAACTCATTTTCGAGCCTTAATTTCAAGGACTTATTTAATAACTAATTAATTGATATACACAGATAAATATAAACAACATAGTTACAATAATTAGCAAGTAATGCAACAACATATAAGTAACAAGTAATCTCACATAGAAATATAAGCATCATAGCAACAAATAATACATTGTTACAAGTTTTTAGTGTTTCATAATTTCTTCAACTTTTAGCTTTAAACTATATACAATATTACAATAAAATATTTCTACGAAGCAGGTATAAGCAGCCTTGCTGCTATTTCAGTTGTTGATAATACAATACAATCCAATGTTATGAAATAAAGATTTGAGTGGCCACGAAATTTCATGTTAAACGTCTCTCTTCGATGGAATCGCTTTGGGTTTTTGAAACTATTCCTTGTATGCCTCTACAAGTTGTTTTAGTTTTTATTTCTATTCCTTATTACAACATTTTAAGGATGTTTTGATTTTATTTTAATTTTTTATTTTTGATTTTTTCAAGAACAATAATAACATAATAATAAGAACATGTATTATATGTTTGGAAGTTAAAGGTTTAAAACCATTTGGGTAAGGTTTTTCATACATCTGTTGTGACAAGGATTTAAAGGATAGGTGACCCTAAGATAGAAGCTCATCCAAGTAGACTTCAAAAACTTCTCAAACCTGCTAAGTCACAAGTTATTAATATATCTAACTTGCATAGTTTAAACTACTCATCAAGACGACTTATCTACGTTTCTATTAAATATATGAATTTGACGTCCGATCTCAGAAATCATAGCCCAAAATTTCGCAAATGGTGCAACGTCCTAGATAATTTATCACTCAAAGATCCCTTGAGCTCCAGAACTTCAAAACGTCACCCAACTGCTGCTACAGGTGGAGCGATCTGTCCAATTGTTCACAACTTCAACATGACATGGCTTATGGATGCTAGGATACCAAACTGGTCATACTTTGCTGTTATGAAACCAGAATTTAAAACCCACGAACAGTTCTTTATTCTGAATAATGAATAAGGGCTAGTCATGCTTGCTGGTTCGTATTCTTCCTCTTGGATGTCAGGCTTTTAAAGGACAAACCGCTTCCCAATATGGTACAGCAATGACCCCAATAAACTGCAAATAAGATACTACAGGTTGCATGCTCTTAGAGACCGGCCTCAACTTAACCCATCATTTTCAAGAGATCAAATCATGGCTTCTCATCTTATCCTGAAGTAATAGGACTTGGCTGAAACAGGGCCTGTTCACTGTTTTCTTTAAGATAGATACTCCTTTCTGCTATATTATCACTGATTTAGACAACAAATTCTCTACTCCTGTAATACACACACATATATATAGGAATTGAAATCAGAGGAAACACTCATTTCTCATCGTTCTGCTGCTGGATCACTACTGAGATGACAAATCCCTGCACTGTGGCCTAGGACTGCGCAGAATGGATTTTTGAGGTTGTTTCAATGCTGTTCGATGAAGAACATGGCCCAAATTTGGTTGATTGACCCTCCTTATTGCTGCCAGGGTGCCCAGCATAACTGTCTGTCAAATTTTTCCAGGCTACAAACAATCCCAGACTTGCTTTATGCATTCAAACATGTTCAATCAAGGATGGCGAGTTGACTTGTAATACTAGCATGGTGTTGGCCTCTTTTCAATGTCAAGTCAATTCAAAGGATCAACCCCCTTTCGAACCAAGAATATCAGTGCCTTCATAGTGAAGGAATACACAATCTTCTTAATAAAAACATCGAATTGAATATGATCTTTGTCAGAATATTATACTCCACATTTCAAATTCCAGTGTGCCCACATTTATTTGTTCATCATGCACAAATATTTACGATTAATTACAATGTGACCAGTAGGTCACTAATTAGTACTCATATTTTTTAATAAATCGGGGTTATGTAGATGAAAGATATAATTCAGTAATCTGCACATACAAAAGCAAAGCATTGACAAGCCACACAAGAAATGCGACTACTCTAAATATTCACTAGCTGCATCAGATTTTAATCTAAATAAAAAAAGTTGCATCTAAAGTGTGAAATTTAAAACAAGATGGTAACATTCTGTTGGAAAAAGCGATAATGCTAGAATTGATATCATCGTGAATGTTAAGAAATATAAATTAGTATGAAAAAATGAAAAGAATATTATGTGCTAATTTTTAGTGAAATTTTGGCTAGTGTGCACAGTTTTACTTGGAGTATGCACAGACAGTCTATGTACAGCATGGACCGGACAAATATAATTTTATGTTATAGCAATGAAGTAAATAAAACTTGACTACCAGGAGATTGATCAGCAAACAAGAATATTCAATTAATAAAATGAAAAATGAAAATATATACTCCTTGTATGTCAATAACGTCAAGTAACTGAATCACTTTTTATAATTAATTTTAAAATTTCAATATAAATCAATCTATAAAATCTATAATTAATTTTAAAATTTCAATATAATTGAATTTAAAAAGTTTAAGCTTCAACAGAACAGGTGTGCTTTGTCAAACAAAGAATAAATATATATGTCAAATAACCTGAAATGGATTGCATAAGAGGTGCATAACAGGAGAAACATAAACCACAATCAATATAGGATAAAGAATGAAGTGACCTATCAAGGTTTACTTAAACTAATTTGGCTTGTCAACTGTGTTCAGTTTCTTAGGATGAAAGGAAATTAATTTGAGAAGATCAAAATACCTTCTATTTCCTCAGACAATATGAAAATGACAAACAAAAAAATGCATCACTAAATATAATGATCATGTTTAGTCTTTTGAAAATGAAAAATAACCAACTCCAAAAAAATAAAATATCTAAATATCTTCCCAAACACAGTACCAAATTGGCAAAAATAATAAAAAAATAAAAAACACAGTACCAAATTGACAAAAATAATAAAAAAATACAATACATAGACATAATGGGAAATTGGAACATCCCCAGAAAATACAAGACAAAATTTCATGAAATAAAGGTAGACTTCTATCATTGTTAGGTCAATCCAAACTTACTATAATACCATATCCTAGCTAACAACAGTTGAACATGTCACCTATAATAAAGTAGAAAGATTGAGAATCCATAAATAAGGTAGAAAGATTTATTCACAGCTCCATTGTTATGTGGGATGTAGAAATTTATACAATGATTCTTCTCGACCACCCATTCATAGCATCGCACACTGTCTCAGATTAAATACATAGGGAATAATGAAGATCACATGTTTGTCTTACATCTACAACATTGCATTTCTCTTTTACTCCAATATTTCTCTAGCTCTGCTTCTTAGGTGCACATAACATTATATGATATAATTCTTACTCAACTAGAAGTATGCTGCCTGTAACAAATTCATCAATCAGATCGTTGAGATAAGAATCCTATAAATAGATAACATATTAATATTTTACAATGAATGCAATCTGAAACGAATTTACATGTCACCATAACAACTTAGACACAGAACAAATTAAAGCTTCTGATTCAACAGAAATTCCTTTTACATTGTAACCACTTGTTTATCCACACAAGCTTCAATCTCCAGAGTTTGCTAGAGAGTTTATAATGATTTGATATCCTTCTGGTACCGAGGCTTGAGCTTGCACACATGCTGCTAACTGAGGAACATCTACATTAACATCAATATATTTTGCCAGAAGTAGCAAGAAGTGAAAATCAGATATGCGTTTCACAAAGGGCAAATTTGTTGTCCTGTCAAGGTGATTCTTTAATGCCCTTAGTGTAACAGGAGAAACTCTGTTCTCGATAAGAAACGTTGATGACAGAGGACCCTGCAGAAAATAAAACCTAAGTTATATACATGAAATGATAAACATTACAACATACTAATAACAATAATCAAGAGGCGGCATTGAAGTAACCTATAAGCACGCAGCTGTATATGTTAAAACAGTCCCATTGACATATTTTGGTCATTAATTTCAATTTCAATTTCACTGGCCATTTATGAAATTTCAATCATCAAAACCAAAAATACATATATGCAGAAGGAAAGAAAGGTATAACCAATACCTGATGATCAAGAATTCTGACCAGCACCAGAAAGAAATCATTGTCAACATCCCTGGTATCTTTCCCGAGGATCACCACATCCTTGTTCAACCTTGTAATCTTGGGATCCAAATCTGTGCACTCGTCAAGGAAGTACCCTTCTTTAAAAATCTTAACACACTGATCACTCAACTGAAAGGCCTCGAAATGGACATCACCACCACCTTCCTCGTTCATCTCCAGCTTCACTAAAGCAGTAACCCATTCCTTCAATTCGCTCTCAGCATGGAGCTCTACAGCCTGTCGAATCTCCGCATTCGAGAATGTATAATCCTTCTTTCCCTGAGTAACAGCCTGAGTGAAAATGAACCCAACTCTCCTCATCCCTAGCCCAATTGCAATGGCCTCCACCTGCTTCTCCTCAAATGGATCTCTGAACAGCAACAAGCTGTCCTCAGTTCCCTGCTGGGGCGGCTCATAAATGAAATTGACAGCAACATCACCACCCTCGCTTACTGTGCCATACATAAACCCTCCCCTCTTGCTAGCAAATGCCAGATTTTCATTTACGTACTTCTGGAAGGCATTGGCAGCATCTCTGTCAAATGAGACAGAGCCACAGTGGGGTTTGTCCTGGCGCTCAATTCTCACCTGCCTGGCAATCAGGTCAGTCATGGTCATCTTTTTGCCAAAGCTCCCAGCAGGGTTTACGTTTACCCGAGGTCCGACTATGGACCTCTCGCCCTCGTATGAGAGGTAAACTACGTAACCGTGCCCTATCCCCAATGAAGAAAGAGGCATGTTGGGGTGCTCCATGTCCTTAAATTGTAGGGTATTATCGCCCTTGGCCAGCAATAGATTATGATTGGTCGATAGGACTTGGCTGGGAATTGGGACTTGGAGTTGGGATTGAATGAGAGATTTCAATTCCCCGACTGTGGCATTAGGCCGGTCTACGTTCACTCTCTCCAATCCATCCCTACTTCTTACTCTGATCAACATTTTCAACGACCTTAAATGACAGAAAAATTGAAGTAAAAGCGAAGTTTTAATGCAACTGTTTGGCAAAATTCGACGTATAGATAGGATGTTTTGTGACTGCTGATCAGAGTAAGGATCGATGTCGAAAAGCACGTAAGGATAGATATTGTCACTTCAAAATATGCTCTGATGAAATTATATATGAGTAGTATCTATACACGTAATGTTAGGTTACAAAATTAAAAGTAAGCAATAAAAAATAAATGTCGGCTAAAATAGTAAATTTAACAAAAATTTTGAAAGATACGCTTTGGATGTCAATAAGGTGGTCTTAGGTTGGGGATAGATGGATTTAGGTAATTTTCATCCAAATAATTAGTTTTTTCGGAATAGTAGAAAAATGATGTTTTTGAGAAAAAAAAAGTTAGAAGATAAAAATTTTCTTTGAAATACAAAGAATTTAAGATAAAAAAAAAAAAAAATTTACTTCTAAAAAAATTGAATCTCTCTGGGAATTTAAGATGAATCTATATTAATTTAACTAATATTTCTACTTATTTTGTTTATATTTATAATTATTTTATTTTATTTTTATTTCTAATATTTCTATTTTATTTTTATGTAAATATTTTATTATTATTTCTAATTTTTATTCATCTTATTATGGAAATTTAGTTTTTAAATTATTTTTTCCTTAATTGTAAAATACTAAAAATAGCTAACATCCTTTTTTCTTTTTTTTTAATATTATGGAAAATTAAGGCTCCAGATTTAGGAGAAACCTCAATTAGAGTTTGAAAATTTTGTTGTTTTCTTAGCAAGGAACATAGGCATGGAAGAGATTTATGGTAAGTTAGTGGACTATTCAGATGATTTGTGGCAGGATTTGAGAATTTTTTTGCATATATGACGAAGTCAAATCTCATTTTGAGCACTTTGAAGGGTGTGTTGGCCTCTCTGGTCCACAGGATGAGCGTGGTGCAGAGGTTAGTTGAGAGTTTGATTCCCCGATCAAAAGTCGGTCCTAGCTATGAAAGGACAATCTTCTCGTACATTTTGGCTTGTTTCTAGAGCTAATAACGATATCAACATCTGGTCAAAAAGGGGCATCTCAGAAGGAGTGCGGTAGGAATCCTAGTACATTCACATTTTCTCCCAAGAATGAGAGGCAAGAGAGGTGGGTGGGAGACCATATAACTGTTTTTTCCTATAGGAAGGTATTGGCGGCGGAGGGTACAAGCCTTCTTTTCAGTTGTACTGCCATGCATGCATACCAGAAATCTTTCTCGATGATTCATGATGGTACCAGACTAGTGGAAGGAATTATCCACTGTGTAGATCTTCCTCATATTAGCTTTGAAGCCCAGGGTGGTAGATTTATCGGAAGCAAATTGGTATTGGAAGAGTTGGAAGCTTGTTTAAGACAACCTAGATTTGTAGTGCACAGACGAAAGAAGAAGAAGGTGCTAATGTCTACGGGGTCAGACATCGAGTTGGTGGTAGGAAAAGATATCATTGTTATGTCTTGGGAAGCATATGAGTGAGAGGGATAGATGTGATGGTTAAGATAAGTTACTACATAGTTAGAATTCTTCTTTTCTTTACTTGTGGGGCTGCGACACACTACCTTTGGGGAAAACCACCTTTTTCTTCAATGAGTTAAATTTAACCGAAATACCCATGACATGATTTTACTTGGACAAAAATTTACCGTGACAAAAAATTTACTGCGCCAGAAATTTGTCTTCACACTTGAGTGCGACAGACTTCACTATGACATGACGAGAACTTTCACTTTTCATCGACACACCTTTTACGAACTTTTGACTCAACACATTTTTACCTCGACAGACACCCACTTGACTTAAACAGGATTTTACCGCAACAGACTTTTGGTTGCGACCAACTTCCACTTCGACGAGGCCATATATAATGGAGCTTTATAAAATGATATTTCTTTGACTATTAACTTATAACATGAAAAACACTTTTCACCACTCCATGACTAAGGATAAACCTCGACACAACTTTATTGTGACAAGCTCACAATATCATATAACCAAAATAATAAGTAAGACTTCTGTCGAGCACTCTAAGGATAAAACTTAAACTCTTACACGGTGAAATATTTGTGGATTCTTCTGTCTTTCACAAATGGTAAATGTAAACAATGTTCACATAAGTAATTTTGGAGAAGATGTGTGGCATAAACAAAATGTAATATTCCAAATCTTGTATTCAAATAAGAATACTAACTCTGCTATGGTTATTAATTGAGGTGTGCAATCAAATTTGTGTAGTAAATTTAACCACTTTAGATGCAAGGGAAAATATGTGAATTACTAATCAAGGTGGGGTAATCTGGAAGAGGGTTAACAAAGAGACCAAGACAATTTAGGACATACTTAGTTCTTTCGCTAAGCACATGTAAATTGGGGACTATTCAGGTTTCAGAATCAGCTCCCTTGAAACCTACTTCCACGCTTTTGGGTTTCCCAATCGTGCAAACTAAGAAGAACTGACATATCCATTCAACCAGGGGTTGTGCAAGGTTCAGAGGTCATATCAGATAGGTAATAAACAACAAATGAGGTTTTAGAAATTCAAGAACATATTTGGAATGATTTGGGGTTGTTTGGAATAATATGGGCAAAGCTAACAGTTTGGCCCCGGGAGACCTTGTGCAAAAATGGATGTCTAAACGTGGTATGACCTGAACGAATTCATTGTCTAAGAGATGGGATGGGTAGTGGGGTGATTTAAATTCCTACAACAACTTTCATAATGAAATTTGAATGCATAAAATTTTGAAAATGATGAAAACAGTTAAACTAATAGAATTTTCCTACTCAATTAGCAGGGGTATGCATAATTTGATGAATTTCGAATCAGATTTAATTCAGACCGGCTAATAATCTATTACGTGGATTAATGCATCATTTTTTACATACCATATGACTTAATACTTCTTCCCATGGACATTAGTACATTCTTATTACATTAAACAGTAAAAAAACCCACTAGATGGGCACATAAATCTCTTCTCATGAGAATTTTAAAATGAAATCTCTATGGGACAAAACTCTTACTGTCATATACAGATCATAAGGAGTATATATCATCTACAGAATTTGAACTAAACTTGATGAGCTCCTTCTTAGCTCAAAGTCACCTGCAATAAGATAGAAAGGGGAGAGAGAAGAGAGGGGAAAGGGCCTTGGGATGCACCACCCAAGAGACTAAGGCACAACACATAGTAAGGAAGATTTAACTTCATCAAGACCAAAATAATAATCAACCAAAACTGAATAATGGTGCTTGAATTATCTTTAAATAGACCCTGGGTGACTTGCTGAGAAAGTTTCGCTTGCTTAACCCTAACCCTAGCCAAGTGGTGCGCCCTCCTTGAGAAAATTCCAAGTTCGTCTTCTCAGACATCGAATAATAGACGGAGAGAACCAGGGATTTCCAAGTCATATCCTCTAGAGTTGTCCTAGGTGGTGAACCTTGTGGATCGCTGGTTAGAATTTCCATGACCACGTATGGGTGTATCACGCTGTCTGTGCGACATGGTGTGTTCTACTAGAAATGTTAGGTGGTGCAACACCCGTGAGATTACAGGAGGAATGAGAGCAGAAGGCTAGGGTCTATGTCTTTTTCCTATCGCCTTCAAAATTGCAGGGTGACCAAAATCCACTAGGATGAATAGAGGCGAGAAGATGGAAGGTGAAATGAAGAACAAACAACCCTTAATGAGAAACAGGTAGCACATTTCCATAGGAGAAATTAAGATGGCAATGATTTTGCAGTCGTAGGCAGAGTACAGGGTGACTGTAGGAGGGTCGCGTCCCATGAAGAGCTTGGAGCTCGTGCAATTTGAAGTGGAGGCTAGCCTGCACATATTAATAGTAGGCGGGATGATGTCAAGGGAGTGACATCGAGGGAAAACTGTGTGCCCTAATGGTCATTCCTTATTTCCCTTTCAACAGTGAGTCCCCCACATTTGGGGAACTTTAATTAGCATTACTAAGGTTGTGTTACTTAATTAAATAATTCGTCGCCCTTAGCTAAATAATATCAACACTTAATAAAATCTATCAACATTAAATTTAAGTCCAGAATAAGATTCAATGCATGAATAATGAAGCTATTATCCTAGTGTGATAAGGTCCTACATTAAATTCTTATACTTTAGATTATTGAAAAGTTACATAGTTTATAATTGTCTAGTATTGTGTCGTTAATTGTTTGAAGGTTTAATTAGCTTGTGGTGTTGTTTGGTGTGTGATTTCAGTAAATATAAACACTAAGGAAAACACACATCAAGAAACATATGTAGGTTGTAACCTACAGCCACACCACAAACAAAGCAGAATAAAAGGCACTAGCTACAATCACAACCCACAAAATCACCTCCCACTAGTTCTCCCCTACAACCATTTTTCACTAATATATTTTAGATTGCATGGATGCCTCCATCCATCCATAAATCAATATTACATTCATATTAAATTATCAAAACTCAGATATGCAAATAGGCATAGATCCAAGCATAGAACTTTTCCAATCTAACAACTGGTGCGCTCAGCCTGGCACCGAGGAAACTTCTGGACCAAAACGGACATATATTAGTCATCTAGAAATAATTTTTAACAAAAGGTGATACTTATTGGAAACATGTTTCAGAAACAATGGAATAGGTTCCAAAGCACAAAAATGAACATAGAATTATGAACTATAACATATGGTTGCGCTCCTCCCAGTACCGTAGACACATAGTTACAATTTTTTAAGAAGAAAAAGAAGATCAAAATCAATATCATATCGGATTCGAATCCTATGGAGTCGCTTAATCCTGTAACCAAATTATGACATACAATCATAGATCATATAGATAATTCAATTCATCCACCTTTGCACATAATCATCACAATAATATGTTCAAACATAAATAAAATCATATGAGAAATAGTTATCTCAAGATATGGGAAACTGGTTGCAGTAGGATGACTTTCCTCCCAACCATAGACACCATCAAGCATTCCTCGCTTGAATAGGTCACCCCTGAGGTGAGACCATGGATTGATAGGTAGAGGAACACTTAGTCTATCAACTCTCGTAACTACCTCTTATGAGAATTGCAAGGCTTCCCACTACTACTTTTATATCCGTCTCGATTGCCCATGGGATATGACCTAGTTCATCATTCCCATTTCCTGGCTTCGTGTGTGAGAAGTTGGACTAGTAGAGTGATAGAATGCAACAAAGGAAAAACAACTAGACTAAATCTAAGTCTCAACACACTCCCAATCCTACCAACATTCCAAACATGGATAGATAGCACAAGTCACATGGTACAAAACTCAAGATTAACTTCAACAAGGAGAGGGAATATGAATTTATAGCACAAGGATGCCAACTCTAACCCAAAGGGATCAACTCAAATTATAGAGAGGTAATTTTTAAGCTTCATCATGGAGACTTAACTTGAATTAGTGGAGTGGTGACTTAGTTAGAAGATTCCCTTTCCTAAATTAGCACCATGAGGAGGAGTTACCAAAACCTAAGGAGTGGAGCCATGAAGAGAACAAGGCATACTACTGCATAAATGGGGTTACAAACATAAAGGAGGGTGAAATAGGTGAGATAAGGAATCTAATATGGTCATATATATCATGGAAGCACAAAAATAGGATAATCAATGCATAATGTAATAGTGGAAGCTAGAAAATATCTTGCAACCCCTAAAAACTAGGAAAAGGGATCATAAATGACCAAAAACACATAAATTTGAGGTAAATATATTCCCAAGGAGAGCACCCTAGGAAAGGGGAGCCCACAAAGGTGTGCAAAAGATGCAAAATTAATTCCATAGTCCATAAATATTGAGAATAGGGTTTGTTGTACAAGGTTTGGGTGACCAACATTATTAATGTCACTAAGGTGAAAATATGAATTGGGATGGATAAAATTAAGCCAACAACAAGTTATAAGGTGTTAGGGATGTCCCCATTCCCCTTCACTTTATAGAATCCATGGTCCCACATACTCTTTTAGTTTCCTTTGTTGGTCCAGTTATTTATTTAATCAATAGTAACAACATTCAAAGATAGTGAAGATGTTAGTAATAACATTAACATTAATAATAGTTTCAAAGTCCAAATTCATGTTATCAAACAATAATTGTAAGTCCTTTACCACATTAATCATGAGAAGGAGAATAAGTCCACAATCATATAAAATATCATAAGTCCATATTGCAAAAGAACATAAGTCACATGAAGGATTATAATTCTGGGGATTAACAATTGGGGTATTAAATCCCCCTCTCCCTTGAACAATGCCTCATCCTCGATGCATATTACATACATGCCGCAAAACTTCAAAATATATGAGGGTATTCTTCCCTCATTGCATCCTACAGCTCCCAAGTCACATCCTTGGGATTGTAATGGGTCCATTGGACCTTTACTTGCCTAGTTTCTTGATTCGAAAGAAGCTTGACCTTGCTACCCAAAATGGCAATAGGTTGTACCAAAAAATCCCCTTCCAGTTCCACCTATATCATAATCCATTAATGACATTATCAGTACCATGTTCATACATGTATATATATCAATAAATAAAATAAAAGCACTCTAATTACTTGGATCACATTCCAATCAATTACATGGTTAGTATCAGGTATATACATTTTTAATAAAGACACATGAAACACATTATCTACGCTAATGCAAGAAGGTAGGGCCTTATCATAAGAAATAGGTCCTATCTTAGCTAATACCTCAAAAGGTCCATAATATCTAGCAGCTATCTTGGTGCAATTTCCCAAGTTTAAGGAACTCTTCTTGGGTCTAACTTTCAAAAACACATGATCTCCATCTTAATATTGTTTAGCGGTCTTGTTCTGATTTGCATAGGTTTTCTTCCTATATTGAGCTACCTTTAGATTATGCTTTATCCTAACCATCTGATCCTCTATATCCTTTAATAATTCTGGTCCAATAATGACTCTATCTGTTGGTTTATCCCAACTGATGGGAGTATTTCACTTCCTTCTATGCATGGCCTCGAAAGGACTCATCTTCGAAGATAAAATATATCCATTATTATAATAAAATTCCACCAAGTGTAAATAGTCTTTCCACTTATATGGTTGATCCATAACATACATCCTTAACATATCTTCAATCACTTTCCAAACTCTTTTTATATGTCCATTTGTCTCAGGGTGGTATGTTGTACTCATGTTTAGACTTGTACCAAACCCCTCAAACAATCCTTTCCGAAAGTTAGAAGTAGATTTTGAATCTATGCATGATACTATAGCCTTCATAATACCATGCACTCTGGCTACTTCTTTCATGTAAATATATGTAATGTTAGTTGCTTTGTGAGTTGTCTTTACTAGAATGAAGTGTGCTACCTTAGTCAATTTATCTACCATAGCCATGATAGCATCATTTTGCAATCTCATCCTAGGTAACTTGGCGATGAAATCCATCGTCACTGCATCTCATTTCCATTCTAGTATTGGCAAGGGTTGAAACAATCCTACTATATGTTGCTTCTCAACTTTAACCTTTTAGCATTCCATGCACCTAGCTATATATTTTGCAACGTCATTCTTCACCCCTGGCTAATAGTATTCTTTCCTTATTGGTGCTACTATTTTTTGATAACCTAAATTCCCATCATAATGGACATCTTTCATTTTATTCACAACCATCTTCCTTATATCTCCAACATCAGGCACATAAACTCTATCTTTGTGCATGAGGATCCCATTTTATTTAAACTTATACATATCAAATTTATGTGGAATTTTCTGTTGTTTCAATCCTCCTTTCACATGCTGTTAAAGTTCATCTATAACACTGGCTTCAATGATATTATCCTTTAAATCTAATGTGCTAGTGCTGATAGTTGCTACATGCATCACATGTATCCTCCTACTAAGCGCGTCAGCTACTTTATTTTCCTTACCTTTTATATGATTGATGTCAACATCGTATTCACATAATAAATCCATCCACCTCCTCTATCTTGCATTCAAATTAGGATGCTCAAACAAGTATTTTAACCCATCATGGTTAGTTCTCAACTCAAAATTTTTACCCATTAGATAATGTCTCCACATCTTCAAATCATGGGTCATAGCCACAAGCTCTAAGTCATGGGTGGAACATTTTTGTTCATGTTCCTTCAACTTTCCAGATTCATAACTGGTCACATGTCCATCTTGCATCAAAACTCCACCAACTCCTTTCTTACATGCATGTGTGCACACAAAAACATTTCCTTCAGGATCTGCAATATTTAGAATATGTGCACTAGTAAGCATTTCCTTAATCATTGGAAATTTATCTTCACACTTAGGATTCCAAGCAAACTTCATACCCTTCTTTTGCAAAGATGTGATAGGATGATATAACTTCAAGAATCCTTTGATGATGCTTTGGTAGTACCCAATTAATCCCATGAAATATCTTACTTCTGATGCATTCCTAGGTGTTGGCCATTCCATAATGGCTTTTATCTTTTCATGATGTACTGAAACACCTTCTTCAGATATGATATTCCCTAGGTAGTGGATTCTTCCTTGATAGAAAGAACACTTGATTAATTTGGCATACAACGGATGTTCTCTAAGAACTTGCATTACCAACATTAGATGTTCTTAATGTTCTTCTTCTGTCTTGGAATAGAAAAGGATTTCATCCAAGAATACAATCACAAATTTATCGAAGTATTTTCTGAAGACTCCATTCATTAACCACATGAATATTGTTGGTGCATTTGTTAAACCAAAAGGTACCACTATGAAATCATAATGTCCATACCTTGTTCTGATTGTTGTCTTACTGGTATCTTCATTCTTAATTGTAATTTGGTGTTATCCCTACCCAAATCTATCTTTGAAAATACCTTATATCCTCTCAATTGATAAAACAAGTTATCAATTCTTGGTAAGGGGTATTTGTTTTTAATCATTGCTTTTTTCAATTTCTTATAATCTATGTAGAGTATTCTAGTTCCATTTGTCTTCATCATAAATAACAAAGGGGCTCCCCAAGGTGAAACGTTGGCTCTTATGTAGCCTTTATTTAGTATCTCCTCTAACTACATCTGTAATTCCTTTAACTCTGGAGTACACATTCTATTAGGTGCTTTAGATGAAGGTATTATTCCTGGCACTAAGTCAATAGAAAAAACAATGTCCCTCTTAGGAGGAATTCCTAACGGTTCTTGAATAATATCTGGAAACTCTTGTAGTATTGGATAATCATGTAGATACAGCTCTTTTCCTTCCTTTGACTCTTCCACGTGGATTGCATATAGTTGGAACCCATTTCTGAGACATTTCTTCAATTGTAGAGCTAAGACCTGCCTCAAGGATATGGGTCTAGGTATACCTTCGACTGTCATTCGGTTTCATTCTTCATCCAAACAAGTATAAGTTTTATTATGAAAATACAGTATGGCATGGTGTGCATCCAACTGGATTGGTTGGATGCACACCATGCCATACACCATGGTGTGCATTCATTTCTAAAGGATACATCTTTACAAATTATGTGATTTTCCTCTTGGCTCATGTAGCTAACTCTACTAGACTTTCTATTTCAACTTTAATTTTCTTCGAATGGCATTTATTGACTAGATTAGGTGATATGTAATTATTGCTAGCTCTAGAATCAATCAAAATATATATGGTTTTATTAGCAATCTTACCTGCTACCTCAATCATTTGGGATTGGTGGTCAGCTTACCTCCCATCCAGGGTTGCATAGATCCTCTGAAAACTTCCACCTACATCTCCAATAGTTGAATCCTCTTGAATGTTGTGAAGGTTAATTTCTTACAAAGGAATTGACTAGAAAAGTGATTGTCCTTCCATATCCAACATCCACAAGTGGTATTTTCCCTAAAGTCTCTTCCTTTGGTTTCCCTTGTTGATAAGAATTACCATTTCTAAATTTTGAAGGTTGGAAACCTTTCTTTCTTTGCTCTGGTTTTCTCTTCTTCATATCCTTCCAATTCTTTTGATATGGGGCCTTTCTCTTATTCTGTTCATATAAGTGTTTTTCCTTCCAGATGTCATCCTTAAGGTTCTTTGGTCTATCATACTAGATTTTATCTCTATAAGATTTAGGAAGACCACTTAGGAACCTTTGAATCTTTACATTCTCATCTTTGATGAAGTCTGCATACTTCAAAAGTTATAAAAACTTCTTCTCATAGGGTTCCATAGTAATTCTTCCCAACTTAGGCTCGAATAACACTTCCATCTTTTAGTCATAGTAATGCTCAGAGAGGTATTCCTTCTGAAAGTACTTCTTAATTTTATTCCAAGAGATTATGTCTTCGTCGATATCTTTGAGCTTAACTAGCTTATCCCACTAGAAAGATTCATTTCCTTGCAAATGGTATATGGCTACTCGTGCTTCCATATTAGGTGTGTATTGGTACAACAAGAAGAACTTCCTAATTCCAAAAAACCATGTTTCAACCTCTTCTCCTTGCTTTACTTCTCCATCAAAAGTTGGGGGCTTGATTCTTCTAAGCTTTCATACTAGAGTTCATCTCGAGCATACCTCCTCTTATTGTATCTCACTAGAGATCTTTCAGGACTACTCTTTGTGTTGCTTGATGCATACCCCTTCTTTCTCTCTGAGTAATAAGGTCTCCTTGAAGATGATATAGACCTCACATAACATCTTTTATGACTCTTTTCAATGGATCTTTGGATTGTCTTCAATGATTTTAGGTCATTTATAATCTGCTCTTGCATATGAATTATCCTTTCATCATCCTCTCTACACTTCCTCACCGAATCCTCCAAGCTTAATGATTCATTGCTTCTCTTATGTATAATTCAACTTCTTCCTTAAACAAACTCCTCTTTATGACTATATGGTCTTCATCCTTCCTCAAAATCCATCTCCAATCTCTGCCTTCTTACTATTGAACTTGTACTTGTTGAATCTTTAGTCTTCACGGGTCTGATTAAAATATCAGTTTAGTGGTAACATTGCTTGGTCAATCAATCACTGGGAACTAAAATGTGTTCATTATCAACATTATTCCAGTAAACTACGCATTGGTATAAATTCATTATCATTAAAAATACTTTTCTTTCGGTTTATAAAGTAACTAGCCAACTTTTCTAAGTTACAATCTGCCTAATTGGACAAGGGGGCTAGAAATCCTTCTAAGATTTCTCCTTACTGGTTGAACATCAATTCCATAGCTATCCCAAGCTAACAATTTAATTAACTAACTCACATGTGAAACTATATTAAGGTGCATGCATCCAAGTTATCTCATGCAAATGCATGTTTACAAAGTGACTTGAAACTTTGTAGAAGGCCCAACATCCACATTGTTGAAACCTTTAGCTATGATACCACTTGTAATGTCCCTGACCCTTATGACAAGAAAAAAGGTTCTATATTTCGGCTTAAGAAAACCAGAATAAGGTTATGACAACTAACCATTAAATGATTAATTAAAGTTCTAACTTTAATTAACATTACGAAAGTTGTGTTACTTAATTAAATAATTCATCGCCCTTAGTTAAATCATCAAAACCCTTAATAAAATATATCAACATCAAATTTAAGTTCATAATCACATTCAGTGCATGAATAATGAATCTATTATCATAGTGTGATTAAGGTCCTACAGTATATTCTTATACTCCGTAAATATTATTAAAAGCATAGTTTATAATGTCAAGTATTGTGTCATTAATTGTTTGCAGGTTTAATTAGTTTGTGGTGATGCTCGGTGTGTGATTTTAGTGAAGATAAACACTAAGGAAAAACACATCAAGAAACATATGTAGGCTGTAACCTACAACCACACCAAAACCAAAGCAAAATAAAAGGCACTGGCTACAATCCCAACTTGCAAAATCACCTCCCAATTGGTGTCCCCTACAACCATTTTTCACTTATATATTTTAGATTGCATGGATGCCTCCCTCCAACCATCAATCAATATTACATTCATATTACATTATCAAAACCCAAATCTACAAATAGGGGTAGATCCAAGAATAGAACATTTCCAATCTAACAACTAGTGCACTCAACATGGCACCAGGAAAACTGCTAGACCAAAACGAACATATCTTGGTCATCTGAAAAAACCTTTTTGACGAAATGAAAGGCGATCCTTATTGGAAACGTTGTTCTAGAAAAAATGGAACATGAACCAAAGCACAAAAATGAACATATATTGGTGAACTAGAACATATGGTTTTTCCCCGGCCAGTACCCTAGAGTCATATTTACAGCTTTTGAAGAAGAGAAGGAAAATCATAATGAATATCATCTCGGATTCGAATCCTACGCAGTCCATTATTCCGTAACCATATTATGACATACAATAATCAAGCATATAGATAACTCAATTCACCACTTTTGCACATAATCATCATAATAATATGTTAAAACATAAATAAAATCATATGAGAAATACTTTTCTCAAGATATGGTACATTGGCTGCAGCAGGACGACTTTCCTCCCAACCATAGACATTGTCAAGCCTTCCTCACTTGAATAGGTCACCCCTGATATGAGACCATAGATCCATAGGTAGAGAAACACTTAGTCTAGAAACTCTCGGAACTACCTCTTCTAAGAATCGCAATGCTTCCCACTACTACTTCCCTATCTGTCTCCACTACCTATGGGATATGACCTAGCTCACCATTCCCATTTCCTAGCTTCCTGTGTGAGAACTTGGACTAGTAGAGTGATAGAATGGAATCAAATGGAAAACAACTATACTAACTCTAAGTTTCAATACACTTCAAAATATGCCAACATTCCCAATATTGATAGATAACACAAGTCACATGGTCCATTAAAGCTCAAGATTAACTTCAAGAAGGAGAGAGCATATGAATTTATAGCATGAGGCCAACTCTAATACAAATGGATCAACTCAAATTAGAGAGAGGTAAGGTTTAAGCTTCATCATGGATACTTAAATTGAATGAATGGAGAAGTGGCTTACTGAGAAAAATCCATTTCTCGAATTAGCACCATGAGGAGTTACAAAAAACTAAGGAGTGGAGCCATGAAGAGCATATGGAAGCACACTAACACATAAATGGGGTTATAAGACATCAAGGATGGAAAAATAGGTGAGATAAGGCATCTAATATGGTCATAAATATCATGGAAGCACAAAAATAGGATCATCATTACATAGTGTAAGACTGGAAACTAGAAAATAGCTTACAACCCCTAAAAACTAGGAAAAGGGCTCATAAATGACCAAAAACACATAAATGTGAGGGAATGTATTCCCAAGGAGGGATCCCTAGGAAAGATGGGTCCACTAAGATGTGCAAATGATGCAATATTAACTCCATAGTCCATAAATATTGAGAATATGGTCCATTGTACAAGGTTTAGGTGACCAACATTATTAATGTCACCAAGGTGCAAATGTGAATTGGGATGGACAAACTTAAGCCAACAAAAATTTATAACTTATAAGGTGCTAGGGATTTCCCCATTCCCCCTCACTTTTTGGAATCCATGGTCCCCCATAATATTTTAGTTTCCTTTTTGAGCCAATTGTTTATTTAATCAAATGTAACAGCATTCATAGATAGCAAAGATGTTAGTAATAACATTAACATTTAATAATAGTTCCAAAGTACAAATTCACGCTATCAAACAACAATCATAATTCCTTAATCACATTAATCATCCAAAGGAGTATAAGTCCACAATCATATAAAATTAATAAGTCCATAATGCAAAATAACACAAGTCACTTGAAGGATCATATTTTTGGGGCTTAACAAGTGGGGTATTACACATTCACAAGCCTCTTCATATGTGTTGTGGAAACCATGGACAATTTAGTCTTAAATTGATGAGATATCACTATGTATTCATTCCCTTCCTTGAAGAAATGGTATTGATTCTTCTATATTTGAAAGATAACCTTCATGTCAAACAAATATGGACTACCCAACACCATGCCACAAATATCGATGGGTATTACATCCAAATCTACTTCATCAATAAAATCAACATTGATGGAAAATATAATCCTACACTGATTAGTAACTTGGAATTGTGCATTCTTACATACCCCTTCAAGTGGATATGGTTTAGGATGTAATTTAGTTTCAAACCCAAGTCTCTTAACAATGCCTTCAGAAATAAGGTTTGCTTGAGATATACTATCAATAAGTGTACCAATTTTACTGTGTTTAGAGATAACCCTTAAATGAAATAATTATTCCCTCTTCTTTTCATCAGTGATCAAATTGGAAGAAGTGCTAGATTTCTTGATTCACTTTATTGATCGAGGGGCAGTCTCCTTAGAGGGGCTCCATGTGAACGGCTTTCTGTTTACTGTGATGTGAACGGCTTCGTCCAATCTTAAGGTTATTACTTACCTGAGTCTACCTCACCTGTATCACCTTAGTTTGCCTCAAAGTCCTGCTTCACCTGAGCTTACCTTACCCGAGTTGGCCCCATTGATTATTCATTTCCCTGTGTTTTAGGCCCCTTCGATTAGGTCCCTTAGATTATCTCTATGTGTCGCTGTAATAACTCTGGAGAGTAAACTAGTTGCGGTTATCTCATAGCTTCCCATGACTTATTTGGAAGGGAAGAAGTACATGTGTTAGAGCTTATACCTTTAATAGAAACAACTAATCCTTTGGTTTCATCTTCATATTCAAATCCAAGATGATACTGAAATGTAGCATTGGTCTTCTTCTAACCTCTCTCATGCTTAGCCCATTTTGGTTTCAACTCTGGATGTAGCTTCCAACAGTGTTCTACATCATGTCCATCTCTATGACAATGAGAACATTAAATTTTTGTATCCCCCATTCTTAACTGTAACAGATCAATTCATCTTCTTTTTTCCTTTTTTCTTGCTTTCCTTCAACTGAGTAATTTCCATTCTTCCTTCCTATTTCAAGATGAATTGCTTACACACTAACCTCATCAATGTTAGTTGGATTAAAAATAAGAATGGTATGCTTCATATAATCATGCAATCCACCTATGTATTTCAAAAAGGTATCATGTTTATATAGAGAAACACCCAAAATCATAGCTCTTTTCCTAAACTCTTGTGTGTATTCTTATACACTATGATCCTTACATTTCTTGGAACTTTGACAATCCATGACTTCATGTTGCATATAACCCAATGGATTAGATTGCTTCTTCAATGCATATGTAAACTCAAACCGAGACGTAATAACTTTACGTTTACTACGGAGGTCATCCTGGGTCTTACTCTCCCACCATATCAAGGTTGTTACGCCCATGCAGAGAGTAGCAAGATGGACTTTTATGGACTCATCCATAATATTTTGGATTCTGCAGTTAACTTCAATCTGCTTAAGCCTGTTATCCAGTTTCTCTGCATATAATTTGCCATTATACATAGGAAAGTCAAATTTGACATCTAGTTTAAATAAGGACTTTTTAGAAACATCTTTCTGATAAAAACTAGAATGATGAGAAGATGAGGAAGAAGAAGAGCTTGAGATTAAAGATGGAGATGGAGGCTTAGGAGAGTCTCCTCGTTTTCCTTGCTTCAATAAGGCATTATCCTATGATTTCTCCTTTGCTTTCTTCTTTACCAATCTCTCTAATCTGCAAACAATTTTTCTACCCTGTCTATCATATGATAGAAAGTCTTACAGAAAGCCTTGTCATTTTCTTCTCAGTTGTCTTAATCTTCCATTTTCTTTCTTGGATGTGCACATCCAATCTCTGGATTGAAAGTCTTAAGTTGGCGTTCACCTCGCTTAAGCCTTGATCTAGTTAACATTCACACTCAATTCCTTTGTTAGCCTTCTCTGATACCAAACATGATCTGAAAATGACAAGATCTACTACACTTGAATTTGTATATGAATTCTTAAACCGGTCAACTTGTAAAAAGGATTTAAATAACAAGCTTATCAAAGGCTTAAAAATAACTAAAAGAATATAAATGACCAAGGTATGTAAATCATAAGAATGTGGACACTGTATGATAATGTAATTCGTCCTTGATGGACTACATTTGTAGGTCCAACTCTAATGAGGACCAAACTTATTAGTCTTCAAACAATACAATTACATTCAAGCTACTACAAAAGAGACTTAGGCTTCAACAATGAGGTCCTCTCACTTTCCAAAAACTCTCAAGAGTGGCTAAAAGCCTCGTACAAAAATAAGCAAAGCTTACAAAGCCTTTACAAAGGCATAAGGGAATCTTACTATTCTCTCCTCAAAAGTTTCCATCCTTTACAAAGCAAAATACATTAATTTATATAACCAAAGTTCCATAACTTCAATCTCCAAATTGAATGGGACAATATCCAAAAAAATAAGATAATATCAAAAAAAAATATAAGAGATAAAAATATATGGCAATACCAAAATATATGGTAAATTAAAGCCATATATGATAAACAATGAAAAGTATTTAAACATTTGTGCATAGGGCACACCCATATTTGGGGATCAAATGTGATTCAAACAAATTTAAAACCAATATAATCCATATTGTTTGGTACGTTGGTGGTAGCATTGGTGCTATTGGGAGGTCATCGGTTCAAAACCGTTCTCCCCTATTGCGTTTTTGTTGGCATAAAACATATTTCGTGGCATATGATTACAATACATGTGGTTCTTATTTGAGATATGCTTCGGTTCCATGGTTACATAGTACAAAGTTTAAATATAGAATATGGGATCCCTTTCCTTTTCCCGAATAACAATTCCATACAACTTTAAATAAAACTTGTAATCTATATGGTTATTCCATACAACTTTAAATAAAACTTGTAATCTATATGGTTAAGGAACTTCGGTGAGAATCTTGGATAGGCGGATAGTATGGAGACTTTGGTGGAGACGGAGGTTCAATCCTCCTTAAACACCATAATTTTTGGATCCTCCTGAACTGCCATAATTTTTGGTAAACAAAGTTGAATTGCGGCCAATCGGATCGCCCCGTGGTTACCTGTAATTGATCCACTTGTATGCCATCTAGACTCCAACTAAATGCCACGTACCAACCAACTATATGCCACGTACCCTCCACTTGTCATCTTGCTACAGGTCCACATCACCTGCCAACTCAACACTACCAACGAGAATGCAACCTACCATGTCAATGTTGTACACACCATGTGTCACCCTTACAATGGTGTCACATGGCACCCCCTCGTCGCTCTACATAGCTACAAGATTTTGTTCGCGTCATTCTACATAGCTGCAAGATGATTCGGTCTTGGAGATCCACCTAGATGATCTTGGAGATCCACCTAGATCTATGCATATGCAAATTCACGTAGATCTATGCATATGCAAATTTAACATTTTTGTTGTCGCCTCTAGATTATATCTTCTATTTTAGTCCTTTATATCTTCTATTTTAGTCCTTTACTAATTGAGAATACCACCTTAAACAATCCTATATTAACAATAGCACTTAAAAGGAAGTTGAAGTCATGTCCATCTCAAGCATTTGAGATGCATCTTATGCATTGGATGTGTATAGAGAGTATAGATATCTAGATAGATATTTTATGCTAGAGATATTAATTTTTTAAGAATCATAAAATGTTTTGTTTGGAGCCATGCTTATTTTGAATTCAATATTACAAATTTGGCTAAAGTGAAAAATATTTTTGTTAATGTTTACACATTTCAATAATACGTTAGCTCCAATTATTTATTGGAGCTAAAATCATTCATAATAAAGAAATAAAAAAAGAAATTTGAACATCTCCTTAGTAAGTTTTTGTTAATGCTTGACAATAAAAAATAAAAGAAATAAAAGAAATTTCAACATCTCCTTAGTAAATTTTTGTTAATGCTTCACAATAAAGAAATAAAAAAAGAAATTTCAACATCTCCTTAGTAAATTTTTGTTAATGTTTGATAATAAAAAAATAAAGGAAATTTCAACATCTCCTTGGTAAATTTTTGTTGATGCTTGACTTTGATCTGAATTGATTCAACAACATAATAATATAAAATCTACTAATACAAAAATATATGTGATATCTTAGTGAAATGATATGGTTGTGATATCTTAGTGAAATGATAACCATATCATTTCAATCTTCAAAGTGAGCAATTTATTTTTTAAACTTTATTTAAAATTGAAGTTCATCACCCCCCATCTAATTTTATTTAAATTGTTAACAGTATATGATTTATCATATATCACTAAAATATTCAAACTTAACAATTTATTAATTTTTTATTTAAATTTAAATTGAAAAAAAAATTCATCATATCATTAAAATATTCAAACTTAACAATTTTTTATTTTTTATTTTGTTTAAAATTTAACCATATCATTTTAATCTTCAAACTTAGCAATTGACCATTTATTTTATTTTTATTTAAAAAAACATGAACATAACTTTGTTCAAAACACATATAGGCAAATTGTCTCTCTTATAAGTTTCAATGGAATCCATAGAAACTTAGGGGCTTTCCATTTTAATCCGTGTAAAACAAAATTCCTTCCCAACTTCGGGACTTTCGATTTTATTTCGAGTAAAACAATCCTCCGTTTCATTTTAAGAAAATGCCATACAAATTGGTAAACAAAATTAATAAAGGCCATGATTCTTCTCGACCACCCATTCAGAGCATTGCACTATGTCTCAGATAGAATAGACATAGACAGGGAATAATGAATATCGCATTGAAAGGAATTTATGTTCAACAGAAATGTTCTGATTACAATGTAACCACTTGTTTATCCACACAAGCTTCATTCTCCAGGGTTACCTGCTAGAGAATCTATAATGATTTGATATCCTTCTGGTACCGAGGTTTGTGCTTGCACACATGCTGCTAATTGAGTAACATCTGAATCAACAGCAAAATATTTTGCCACAAGAAGCAAAAAGTGAAAATCAGATATGCGTTTCACAAAGGGCAAATTTTTTGTTCTGTCAAGGTGACTCTTTAATGCACCTAGGGTAACAGGAGACACCCTGTTCTCGATGAGAAATGTTGATGACAGAGGACCCTGCAAAAGATAGAACCTAAGTTATATATATGAAATGATAAACATTAGAACATACCAAGAACAATAAGCAAGAGGCAGCAATGAAGTAACCTATAAGCAGGCAAACTGTATACGTTAAAACAGGTGTCTAGGACTGGGCTGGTACTTGCATGACACAGGGTCCAGGGATCCATTTCCCCTATGGGACACGGATAAGCCACTCGTGACCTCCTTTACAACATGTAACTTCATAACAAGCTAGAATCTCCAATAAGCCACATTGGACACCAGGGATCCATTTCCCCTAGGTGCCCCACTAGACCCACAAGCATGGGACACAGATAAGCCCAGGTGTTATTTGTTGCCAATAACATTGGTGTCCCAGGTGTTATTTGTTGCCAATAACATTGGCCACACCCGTACAAGCTTGTCCAAGCATTACTCTTAATGAATTATGTATGTGACATTACAAAAAATACATATGCAGAAGGAAAAAAAAGGTAACAAATACCTGATGATCAAGAATCCTGACCAGCACCAGAAAGAAATCATTATCAACATCCCTGGTGTCTTTCCCAAGGATCACCACATCCTTGTTCAACCTTGTAATCTTGGGATCCAAATCTGTACAATCCTCAAGGAAGCACTCTTCTTTAAAAAGCTTAACACACTGATCACTCAACTGAAAGGCCTCGAAATGGACATCAGCGCCACCTTCCTCGTTCACCTCCAGCTTCACCAAAGCAGTAACCCATTCCTTCAATTCGCTCTCAGCATGGAGCTCTACAGCCTGTCGAATCTCCGCATTCGAGAATGTATAATCCTTCTTTCCCTGAGTAATAGTCTGAGTGAAAATGAACCCAACTCTCCTCATCCCCAGCCCAATTGCAATGGCCTCAACCTGCTTCTCCTCATCTGAATCTCTGAACAGCAACAAGCTGTCCTCAGTACCCTGCTGGGGGGGCTCATAAATGAAATTGACAGCAACATCACCACCCTCGCTTACTGTCCCATACATAAACCCTCCCCTCTTGATAGCAAATGCCAGATTTTCATTTACGTACTGCTGGAAGGCATTGGCAGCATCTCTGTCAAATGAGACAGAGCCACAGTGGGGTTTGTCCTGGCGCTCAATTCTCACCTGCCTGGCAATCAGGTCAGTCATGGTCATCTTTTTGCCAAAGCTCCCAGCAGGGTTTAAGTTTACCCGAGGTCCGGCTATGGACCTCTCGCCCTCGTATGAGAGGTAAACTAAGTAACCGTGCCCTATTCCCAATGAAGAAAGGGGCATGTTGGGGTCCTCCATGTCCTTAAATTGTAGGGTATTATCGCCCTTGGCCAGCAATAGATTATGATTGGTCGATAGCACTTGGCTGGGAATTGGGACTTGGAGTTGGGATTGAATGAGAGATTTCAAATCCCCCACTGTGGCATTTGGCCGGTCTACCTTCACTCTCTCTAATCCATCCCTACTTCGTACTCTGATCAACATTTTCAACGATTAAAAAAAAACAGAAAAATTGTAGCGAAAGATCGGTTTTGCACACCTGTTTAACAAAATTCGACGTATAGATCAGATGTTTTGTGACTGCAACCGAAGGATTGGTTCATTCAACAAAAACAAAAATGCAACTGTATATATAAATATATATTTGTCCTGCAATCAAGCTCTGCGTGGAACCAAAGCTGATCAGTGTTCTTTGATTCCACGGGAAAGATACCAGAACTTTCGGTTTGCCAAAGTAGCTCCCGGCTCTTGTACCCTGGAATTGTTGGTTCATCAAAGGTAGTTATGTAACTGTAAATTGATTAGTGGAAGAGCGGGAAACTTATCTCTATAAACCCATAGAATAAACAAGTATATAAAAAGAGAAGATATATATATATACATAGATGGAGAATAGTAATTCAATATATATATATCACATGAAAAAAAATTAATAAATAAGTATATAAAAGGATAAGTTATTTATATATATATATATATATATATTAGTAATTTATTGTTTATAGTTTTAATTTATCTTTTATATATATGCAATTTTAAATATATTAAATTTAATTTAAGTTTATGTTTTATTTACAATAATATTTTATTATTTTGTATAAATGACACATCAATTCTAATTTATGGACGTGTAAATATTTTTTTTAATGTATAAGAAATTTACAACTCAAGCACAAAAGATTAAGGTATCCCCAATGTCTATTACTAGCAACAACCATATTAATCTTATTAATATGTTCAGAATACGCTCAAAGGCATATATTTGAAACATTGATAATGTTTTTTTACATTTGTAATGTGTCAAATTTACATGTTTGTTCCAAGTCGTAGGAGCATGCAAGCATTGCAAACCAGGTACTTTCTCAAACTACACTGCGATAACTGTTCCATTAATCAATGAAGGTGAAATTAGTGTGCATGCTTCCCAACATGACTAATATAGAGATCCATAATGTATTACTAATACAGAGATCTATAAAAATTACTAATTGTTGGAGACATTTACCACCTTACACACTCATTTTTGTCAATTTGGCCTAGTTAAACCCACGGGGTCTTCACTTAGTGAAACCATGCCATAGCACGTTCGTTCGTGGCATATGAAACAATACCCCTATTTTCAAAAAATATTGGAAAATACCTCCCAAAATCATTTTTTTTAACCCCCTCCCAATATGCCTTGCCGATTTTTAAAAACCCCTATTTTCCCTATATATTGCATGTATCCATTTTTTCATTTACATTTTTTATACCCCATTTATATTTCTACCTAAGGAAAAAAAAACTAAACACAAGAAAGGACGACACTTGATAGGCGCCCTTAGGCAAATCACTTTATTAGGAATTAAAATGTATCACATGATGTTAAAACAAATAAGAGAGGGTTTATTTGTACCAATCTCAAACAGTAGTGTGTTTTCCCCAAGAAGGGTTCAAAAATGAAACTTACACCATTTATAACTGCTTCTTTCCATCACGGACTTTTTATCCAAGCACCATTTTGGTATTTTACAGTTGGTTTCCCAAGCCCACTCAACACTGCTTTCTATCTTACAGTTGGTTTCGCTGATGATGGCTGAAGAGTTCACATAAAATGTAGGGCTTAAAATCTTTTATGCAGTAAAATCCAAAACACACAAACAAGATGTGTAATTAAGGAAAATTTGACAATATAAGCAACATATCACAGACGCAGAGAAGATCAATGAAATACATGATTTATATTTTCTAGAGTGCTTGCTTTCATTAGGCATTTAATCCTACTCCCTTGAATGTTTGTTTACAACCTGTCCAGAAGCTCATTGCAATTTGGACAATATACAAAGCACTGTATGCATGCTAGAAAATAACATAGATTGATAAGGGTTGTATTAAGATACATCTTTCAGGTTATACAAATTCTTCCAACAATGATAGTTGTAGCAATCTCTGAACAACTCATGCTAACTGGAAAATGTAACTCATCAATGATCTATACCTAGGGCCTGCCTGTTGGAGCAACCAGTGGACCAGCCTTGCCAGATTTCATCCGTGCAGCTTTTGATTGAGCAAGCATCTCATCATAGTTCTGCAAGTCATTAAACATAATGAAAAGATTTATC